>BHEV01035413.1:0-16245 GCA_004319985.1 Emydocephalus ijimae | reverse complement strand
CTTCCCACTGAGGAGCGGGAAGGGTTCCGCCCGGTGGGCGGGCTGCTTGGAGGAGGTGACCCGGCGGTGCTCCGGGTTTCCCCTCCGCCGTGTGGCTTGGGGCCAGGTGCGAGCGCCCGCGAGGAAAAAGGAAGCTGCAAGTTGCTGGGAAGTTGCTCGGATTCTGGGAGCAGGCTTTTAAAGTGCCGCCCGAGCAGGACCGCCGAGCCGGGAAACGGGGCACCAAGGCAGGGCAAGGCTCCACCAGCAGCGGCCTAGCTTTAGGTGGCTCCAAGCAGCCCGCTCCAAGCAGCCCACCTGCCCACCGGGCGGAACCCTTCCCGCTCCTTGGCCAGAAGACGCTCCCTCCTGCAAACTTTGCCTTCGCAAAGTTTAAGCCTGGAAGCCCTGGAAAAAAAAGGGAGATCGGCAGGGACTCACCTTCGGAGAGGTCACACTCGAAGGTGATTTCGAACTCCCAGCCGAGGCCTTTGCAAAGTTCTTCTTTTCTTTCCTACCCCGAGAGCGCTCCGCACTGTTTTGCAGCTTTGGGGGCCACGCGGTGCAGGGCAATACGCCACGCCCATTGATTTTTTTTCAGGGGCGGGCCGGATTGGACAGACCAACGGGCCAGATGTGGCCCGCGGGCCGTAGTTTGCCCACCCCTGTTTTAAAGGGTTCCTGCAAGGTAATAAGGTTGAGAAAGGCTGCTTTAGAGAGTTACTATTAAGCAAAAGAGAGCCATATCTCATCAGCCAATGATTATCAAGATCTTCTGAGGACTATAGGTCTGTATCTCCTGGACTCTCCTCAAGTGTTTACAGTGAGGGAAACATGAGGACATAGCTTTCTCTGTGGTGGCAGTACAGCTCTGAAGCTCTGCTTTCAAAGCCATTTTGTAATTGTTAGTTGCAAAATCATGTCCAAACCAACGCGACCCCATGGACAACATTTCTCTAGGCCTTCCTGTCCTCTACCATCGTCCAGAGTCCATTTAAGCACATGCCAACTGCTTCAGTGATTACATCCAGACACCTCATTCTCTGCCACCCCCTTCTTCTATTGCCCTCAATCTCTTTGAACTGTGAAGATGTTTTGATTGGTTGAGATCTTTCATCAAAACATTTTAAAAAGTATTTTGATTAGCAAGCTAGTTAAGCATGGAATGGCTGACATTAACAAGTGGGTATCTAACTGGCTTTAAAACCATATTCAAACCGTTCTCAATGATTCCTCATCAAATTGGACAGATGTATTGACAATTGGATACTACAAAAATCAACTCTTGGTCTTTTTACTCCTCAGTATTTTTATTAATAATTTGGATGAAAGTGTGGAAATAATATTTATAAAGGTTTGCAGATGACACAAAATTGATGGGGTCGGTAAAAGAGCAAAGTGCAAAAATCTTCACTTTGGAAAGAAGGAAAATCTTATGCACCAGTATAGGACAGGAATAATTGTCTTGGTAATGGTACCAATGGTGTTAAAAGTTATATCTATAAATTTGTTTGTTTGTTTTTAATGTACATGGTTTTAAGATCCCATTAACTGAATAAAGGTATCAAAAATCTTTAAAAGGGGATTGCTATTGGGTAGACAGCAGCATCTATACCTACATTATGTGGTGGTGCAGTATTCTAGGCTAACTGCTCACTGCCAGGAATTCGATCCTGACGGCCTCAGCGTTCCATCATTTCAAGGTTGGTTAAATGAGGACCCAAATTGTTGGGGGCCATGTGGCTGACTTTGTAAATGGCTTAAAGAGGGGTGTAAAGCATTATGAAGCAGTATATAAATCTAAGTGCTGTTACTATATTACTGAACCCTCACAGCTGCTCCTAGGTTTGAGGTAAGAAATCTCAACTCAGCAGGCGTAAGTTTCACAGAAGCTTCAGCTCTGCAGCCAGTCAAACTAACCCTCAAAAGTCCATAAATAGATTTGGCTGTTAGTATTGCCAGCAGTAGAGCAGGGCTAATGCTATTGTCCTATTTTATAAGATAATAATGTCCTTCTCTCATGGAGATAAACTATTATGATGAACAAGGACTAAGTTATGGGCTTTTATGACAGCACAACAACTTCATTCTTGCAGAAATTGATGACACTTAACAGTCTTCGCCAAACAAACACATCCCTTGGTGCATGAAGACTGCGCTTTGCATTCTCTACTTATTTTACAGCAGGTACAGGAGAAAAGGGGAGATGGAGAGAGGTCAGCAACTTCTTCAGTAATGATCGGCAGTTTTATGGAGCCCTGGCTGATTAAGATTGTCTTTCTTTTCTCAAAAAGGCAAAAGAGCAAGTTGCTAGCAAGTAGACTTGAAGGATTTGTGTAATTTCATTTCAAAGGAGCTGGTAAGAGACACACTGCTAATCTGTCAAGTGGTTTGGAAGATCACACCTGCAACAACCTCTGAATGAGAAATCACTAAACAGCATAGGACTTATAAGCCATGCCTTCGACATGGCATTTAATGTGGAGTTAAGTTTTGTTCATGTTCACTTAAGCAACGCATTTAAGTGAATCACTTCCTCGGTTGCCGCTTTAAGCTTCTTTATTTCAACCTAAACTTTTGGTGAATAAACTCTGTTAATCGTTTTCCATGCTTTGTGTTTGAAAACCAGCTGATGAGCTCTGTTTTAAAGAGCATTTGTCAATTCTAAAAGACCAGAGAAATATTTTTGAGTTGAGATGATTTGAATGGAGGTGGATGCCAGAACCCTGACAGTACTGTTATTTTCATTTGTGCATTCTGCCATATTTATCTATTTTAAAAACGCTTCTCAAAGCATCATTCAAGGATTCTGCCAATCAGGCCGGGCATTGCCAAGTCCCCGATGGATAAATTTGCTTCGATTCTGAAAAGTTAACTTTAAATTATGGCAGTGGCGAACCGAAGGCACCAGTTCTCCAATGTTCACCCACGAAAAAAGCATTGATTCTATGTGTGTGCAATCTACGAGCCTCATAACGCAAGGTCAAGAGATTTCTCCCAGTGGGACTGTTTGAATCAGTGATTAATATAAGTGAAGCATGACAAATAGCTATCACTCTATATCTGCAGCAAACAAGACCAATGCAGGTCTGTTGGAGGAATGGAAAGGTCATTCATTAGTCAGAGGGAAGAAACACATGGCAGATCTGTGATAAATAGCAGTCATTAGAGCATTACAATGCACCCTGGGCTTCCTTGCTCCAAGCATGTACAAAGCGTGACATTAGCCATCTTTCTCCTTTAAAAGAGCTTTGAAGAATATTGCACACATACCATTCCTATTGTACCGTTCCTATTGTCCTGCAATTTTGGGAAAGCTTACTTCCTCTGTGAAATAGGTTTCTGTAACTTGCTTTTGCTAGATCATTGGTGGCTAACCTTTTTGGGCTCCTGTGCCAAAAATTGTGCATGCATTGGTGCTCACATACTTGTGTGCCAACACCCAGAAAGCAATACAATCCCCCCGCCCCCTGCACATGTATGTAATCCCCCCCACTGCTCCCCTGTCCCCTTACCTGCACTGCGCCTCACAGCTGATTTTCAGCCTGTTTGAGGCCTTTTTCGTCCTCCCACAGGCTTGAAAAAAGCCTCTGCAGGCTTTGCAGGACGAATAATAGGCCCATTCTGTCACTTCTACAGGAAATGATGAAACGGGTCTATTATTCATCCTGCAAAGCCTGCAGAGGCTTTTTTCAAGCTTCTGAGAGGCCAGAAAAGGCCTCAAACTGGCCGAAAATCAACTGCGAGGCGTGCGCATGCACAGTAAGGTTAGTTTGCCTGTGGCTCGTGTGTCGTCGCAAATGACTCTGCTTGCCACCTATGGCATGCGTGCCATAGGTTCGCCATCACAGTGCTAGATATTTCAGGGATACAGGTCACCCTCAACTTATAAGAGTTAATTTAATGACCATGTGAAGCTACAATGGCACTGAAAAAAGTGACTTATGACTGTTTTTCACACTTATGACCGCAGCAGTATCTCCACAGTGTGATCAAAATTCGGACTCATGGAGACTGACTCATATTTATGACGGTCGCATAAATCCTGGGGCCGTGGGACTTACCTTTTGCGACCTTCTGATAAGCAAGTCAACGGGGAAGGCCAGATTCACTTAACAAACATTTTGACATCTGCAGTGATTCACTTAACAACTGTGGCAAGAAAGGTCATAAAACAGGGCAAAGTTGGATTGCCTTCTGGTGCTTAGAATTATCCCCTCCCCTTCTCAACTAATCATCTTATTAGGGCATCAGCTTCTATAAGCTGGCTAGCAACCCTTGAAGGTGCTGTCGGGCTCCGAGTTCGCTACAGAGCCCGTCAGCTTCGAACACACCTCATAGCAAGTCAGCTGGCAGTGGAGAATATCACCTTAGCTCTGCTGATGCCAGATCTGTATTGCTGCTTGTGTGCTACCAATGGTGTTGAAGGTTGCTTTGGAGTGACGCAGCAGAGCTGTGAGCTGCAGGATGGATTCTGAAGCAACTGCAGGGCTGGAAATGGCTTTTTGCATGTATTGATGTGGTGCATATTGTTAGAGGGGGTTGGGGCACATATAGGTGGTAATTAAACATTGAGTTAAGACAGGGTGAAAGTGGCACCAGGTGGGGATTAGTTAGTGAGGGTCGGAATAGGTTAGAGATGTAGACATGTTATAGGGTTATAGCATTTAGAGATAATAGGTTAGGTGTGGCCAGAACTAGAACTGAGTATAGGCCTGGGTGTGGTAGGGTATGTCTCATGATAATGCTAATAAAAGGAAAGAGAGCAAACTCAAACCGAACTCTATCCTTGCCTGGCTTTTAGCCATTCCTATCAGAGAAGAGTATTTGTTGTTTGCTGAGATATTGAATAAACCATCATTGTCCTAAAGAGGAGCTGGAGTTTGGAGTCATTTAAAGACAAATCTTCAATACTCAAAGACTGGCTGAGAGATCCTATCAACACCCAGTAATCTGCTCAGAAGGTCACA
Source organism: Emydocephalus ijimae (assembly GCA_004319985.1). Classification (NCBI taxonomy): domain Eukaryota; kingdom Metazoa; phylum Chordata; class Lepidosauria; order Squamata; family Elapidae; genus Emydocephalus; species Emydocephalus ijimae. Next base: position 11,296 of record BHEV01035413.1, on the reverse strand, counting down.
AGGGCATGAATGACTCCAATCAGTCTTTTGTTCCAGGAAGTGAATTTGCACAACCAAAACCTAGCAAAAACCATAATTCCCACCTACTATTCCAGCACAAGCTAAGAATACAGAAACGTCCCCATACAATATGGAGTACCAGCTCTTCCCTAGTGAGGTCTATCCAATTCTGAGCTAAAGAATATTCATGAACAATTTTTCCTCACATATATATTTTGAGTACATTTTTGTCCAAATCTCTCCTCAACTCTTTTGTATGTGTGTTTGTATAAAACTTTTTCCAATAGAAATATTGTTTCCAAATACATGAAGCTATGTGCACAACCCTTCCAAATCTCTGAATTAATTTGAAATAAGCATTAGCAGACTCCCTGACATGCCACAAGAGCTTTGAGAAAATAAAAGCTAGATCAAACTCCACCTCATAAAAGGATTTAAGCTCAATAAATCTTACAAACACTATGTACAGTATTATAAGCAGGGCCAGATTTTTAATTCCTGCCATTTACTATTTGCCAGTGAACTCAACACTTTTACTGCAAGGATAATGGTGGAAAGGGAATTTCTATGGTGAAAGAAGTTAGCCTCCATCCTAAGAATTAATATCGTAAGATTAGTTCCATTCTTCCACATGTCAACATCAGAGAAATTAAAGAAATATTTTGCCAAAAAGAAGAAAAAACCATCCATATCCATGGATATTATGCATAAGAAGATCTAAGCAGATTTTCTTCCTTGGAAAATATTTCAACATCATTTTAAGATGGGTGGGTAGATGGATGGATGAACAAACAGATAGTATGTTAAATCAAGGAATAAATTTATAATTTTATAATATAAATTTGAATTTTAATATAATTGTATGGACTTCAGTAATCCTATACCCATAAGTGCTATACCCATAGCCTTAGTCTAGAAACCTCCCACCTCCCCCATATTATATAAAAAATAGACAATTTGTTTCTTATACTCATGTTTCACTACATAAACAGAAAACCTTTTTTCCCCAGTCTTCTGAAGAGTTTGGTTCTCAGTAGGTTTCTGATTAATAAGTATTTGTGGGCTGCTGCTATGTCTACCCAAAAAGCTGTGGTGCGAATTTAACCCTCATCTACCAAGGGGAATATTAAACAAAAAGGTGTGGCAGATTTCATTACTATATTCTCAAAACTCTGCTCTCATCCCTTCCTTATCTTACATTACTTACAAAAGAGGCAGGGTTTTATTTCAGGCAAGTGCGGCATTTATTCAAGCTCTGAATTTTGTCACATCTAAACAGTTTTTTTAGGGGAAAAAAATAGGAGGAGGAAGCTGTATTGGATATGTTCCCCACCTTCAGTTATTTGTAAAAATAAATACAGGTGGAATACAAATGAACACATAAAATTGCAGTTGTGTTGATAGTATTGGCATTAATATTTGTTTACTGGGCTCAGAACAGATCTTATTGGATTGATTAATAATTATTGTGATTTTTTTTGTTACTTATTTTGCATCATATCTCGGAGTTTTAAAAAAATTAACCTTTCCTGCTGTTGATATCTAACTCTGCTTTTCAGTATCTAATGAATCAGAAAAAACAATGTTGAACCCTCTGCGGCCCTCTGTCAGTATTGTACTTGATAAGAGGCAGAATGGGGGCCAATACACGGAGGCTGAATCTTAATAAGATGGAACTTGTGTTAAATCAGGGGTGTCCAACTCAATTTCATTGAGGACCATATCAGGGTTGTGTTTGACTGTGGGGGATGTATGTAGCCAGGGGTGTGTGGCTATCTCAACGCTACTCGTGTCAGGAGTGCCTCGGGCGGCCTGAACGCTCTGTCAGCAAAAATGGGCCTCCAAGCTCCGTTTTCAGCTGCGATTGCCTCCTGCGACCCTCTGTCAGTGAAAACAGCACTTGGGAAGGCCACATGCCCATGGGCCACATGTGGCCCCCGGGCCTTGCATTTGACACCTTTGTGTTAGATAGATGGTAACTGAGAACCTCTTCTTCACTGAGTTGCATTGTGCTTGAAAGGAGCAAGTATGGAAACTACAACTGTTATTTTGTCCAACTGGAGACCAGGTTGCCTTAGCGACATGAAACATTATTACTTTCTATTTGTTCTTGGATAGGTAGAGCATTGGGGGGGGGGATTTCTCTCTTAATCTATAAGAAATGAGCATGTCTCAAGGAGGGAACTATAACAATAATCCTTTTGGAACACCATATCCAATTATTCAATTTATGTAATACTAAAATATGAGAAACATGTTAGCAGGGCATGAGTGAAAAAAGAACTAGGTCCAACATTTTCTTATTGTTAGTGTTGGAAGAAATATCCATCTGGTTCAGTTCCAAGCTGGGAGAAAGACACTGGAAACATGGAGGCTGACTGGAAAGATAGTTTAATGAAGAAACAGAACCACCAAGCACGTGTCTTCTGGGTAGCTGACCACAGGGAGTTAAGAGTGGGGGGAGTTATACCTCCTCTTGGGCTTTGCAGTTGAACTTCCTGTTCAGAGGTGGTATTCAGCAGGTTCTGACCAGTTCTGGAGAATCAGTAGAGGAAATTTTGAGTAGGTCGGAGAACCGGCAAATACCACCTCTGACTGGAGATTTTATAGCATCCTTCCCCTGCCACACCCACCAAGCCACGCCCACAGAACTGGTAGTAAAAAAAATTGAATCCCACCACTGTTCCTGTTCCTGTGCAAGAACATGTATTCTATTGGCTGTTGTAGGGCTCATAGCTGGCTCTGTAGGTATTCTGAGCCAAGTTTGGTTCAAGCATGGGTGTGTGTGTGTGTGATGCAATGTCCTCAGGAGATTGTGCAATGTGGTGAGCTCTGCGGCTAGATGGTAGGGGGGATAATCCTATTATGTCCCGAGGGGTCATGTCTTAATTCCATCATCGTGGAGCTGGAGGCCTTTTGTTTTGTAGATAGGCTGACCCAATCTTTCTCAATATTTCATAAAATGTCTGCTGGGGGCCATCAAGAAAGACTTGGGGGTCTGCTTTCTGTTTCCAAGAGCATGTTTCTCTATTTCTACTCTAGGGAAATATAATATTATTTTTAATATTTCCTAAAATATTTCATTCTTCTGGGAGGGTGTGGTTTCCCACATTAGGTAGAAACTGAGAGATAGGAAATCCCTGGGTTATCTCTGCCCTAGAAAGCAGGAAATGGCTTCTGAAGTATTACCACAAAACTGCAGAGACTTGTCCAGGCAATTGCTGAGAATCAAGATTGACCTGAAGGCACATATTTCTTTTTCTCTTTAAAGAGGAAACTTTGAGTCTATACTGCCAGGGCCTCATTTAAAATATAAGCCTCTGGAAAAACTCAATTTTGAATGTGGCTGATATACACTACTGTGACAATATGTTCTATACTGCCAGCTTCACAATTTCACTGGGGTACTTTGAACCCATTCAGAAAATCATCTTTATTTCTTGAATGAAACAAGCAGACTTGGCTGCTAGAAGTATATTATATAAAGAATAACAGAATAACCTTAACAAAGTTTTTACAATAGGTTTGGCTTTACATACTTCACTTCGCTGATACAGATTTGAAGCCTTGGATTCTAGAATTCTGCCTGGAATGCTGGAAAAATAGATTAGCCACGATATCCAGTTGCAACATGGATGATGAAACGTATGAAAGAAAACAGCATTACACCGCATTAAGCTTATGCATCTGTAACTTTAAATATGAACAACCATTATTATAGCTTTTGTTCTTGAAAGACCAGCATGAGGAAACAAGAACATAGTTTGCATCAATTGTGCTGGCTTATTATACTTTTAAATGATTGATGGATCTTTAAATCCATTTCCAATTTTGAACCAATTTCTTACAGAAATTGTTGCCCCCACCCCACGCAAAGGTTATAACAGGGACTAGCTCAGGAGTCCTCAAACTTGGCAACTTTAAGACTAAATAGATAACAGATAATCAGAGTTGGGAGGGATCTTGTAGGTCATTTAGTCCAACCCCCGCCCAAGCGGGAGACCCTACACCATTTCTGACAAATGGCATTCCAATCTCTTCTTGAAAGTCTCAAGTGATGGAGCTCCCACAACTTCCGAGGGCAAGCTGTTCCCTTGGTTGATTGTTCTCACTTTCAGAAAGTTTCTCCTTATTTCCAGGTTAAATCTCTCCTTGTTCAGTTTCCATCCATTATTCCTTGTCTGGCCTACAGGTGCTTTAGAAAATAGCTTGACCCCCCTCCTCTCTGTGGCAGCCCCTCAAATATTGGAACACTGCTATCATGTCTCCCCTAGTCCTTCTCTTTACTAGACTAGCCAAGCCCAGTTCCTGCAACCGTTCATTGTATGTTTTAGCCTCCAGTCCCCTAATCATCCTGGTTGCTCTTCTCTGTATTTTTTCTAGAGTCTCAACATCATTTTTATAATGTGGTGAACAAAACTGGATGCAGTACTCTAGGTGTGGTCTTACTAAGGCTTTATAGAGTGGTATTAGTGCTTCCCTTGATCTTGATTGTATCCCTCTGTTAATACAATTTAGGATTGCATTAGCTTTTATGGCTCCACACTGCTGGCTCATATTTAGCTGATTTGTGGACTTCAACTCCCATTCCACAAGTCTTAAAGTTGCCAAGTTCGGGGACCCCTGAGCTAGTCCTTGTTTTCTTGTTTGGAGACCTCTGGACTAGCTGTTAAAACAAAATAATCAATTATCCTGCTCTCTGGAATGAACTCCTAATGATAGTTCAAGACAAATGTCACCCTTAAAACTTTCTAACAGAACCAGGGAGCGGGTGGGGAACTTCTTAACATTTTGTTTCATAATTCAAAACTTGTTGGTCAATGATGCACAATTTTTCCAACGTGAGGGTTGCAAACAATCTAACAGACCTGAAAGTTTTAGTGGTATGTAGATGGATTGTATTCCATACAGTTTTATTCTAAAATGTTGTCTTGTTAAGCAGAATACATGGTTGAAAAAATGCAAATTGAGGCAGTTAAAGCAGCTTCTTAGAGTGCCTGGAAGCAGAGAAAGCAACAATTATTCTGTCTTGACTTTGCTGTTCATTAAAAACATGCTGAAATCTCATTAAGTATTAGAAGGTTTGAAAAGATGAAACAAATCTACGCATTTTTAAAAAACACATACACAACACCATGTATGTTAATATTGGTTGCTTTCCTACTAGATAATTTTCTTGTTATGTTTTTACCCATAACATTGTAGTTTTTGTTTCATTTCTGTGAGTCTACAATAGCAAATGAAATGATAAAATTAGAACCAAAGTGTAGACTAGCAAGTTGAGATCTGATGCAATCTCATGCATCTACCCTATACAAAAGAGCTAGTTTGGTGCAGTGGTTAAGTTACCAGCTTAGAAACAGGCCTGTCTTAGGCACAAGTCCAGCTGAATGATCCAGGGCCAGTTCCTCTCTCTCAGCCCTAAGAAGGAAGCAATGGAAGGAAGCTATTTTTTTTTTAAAAAAACCTGTCAATAAAACTTCAGGGATTTGTACTGGCAATCATCAGGGGTTAACACTGAATCAAAGGCACCCCTGCTCCACCAGTAAAATGAATCAATGGATAGATGGATGGATGGATGGATGGATGAATGGATGAATGAATGGATAGGCAAATCAACAAAGACTGGGGCCATTTTGCTGGTGCAACATATTTGAACAGTGAACATTAATTGTCTTCAAAAATGAATTGTTAGAGGATTGTTTTCTTATAGCACAGCATCTTCCAGTTCAATCCAATTCCAATCCTAAAAGTTTTTATTGTAGAATCTAGAACATAGAACATCCTCAGAGTTGGATTTGAAGGTCTTCTAGTCCAACCCTCAACTGTAGTAGGAGACCTAGACCATTTCAGACAAATTGCTGTCCAAATTGCCTCTTCTTGAAAGCCTCCAGTAACAGAGCACCCACAATTTCTGATGGCAAGCTGTTCTGCTGGTTGATAGTCCTCACTATTAGGAAATGGCTCCTTAGTTCTAGACTGCTTTTCTCCTTGGCTAGTTTCCATCCATTACTTCTTGTCTTGCCTTTTGGTGCTTTGGAAAATAAATTGACCCCTTCATCCTTGTGGCAGCCCCTCAAATATTGGAACACTGCTATCATGTCACCCCTAATCCTTCTTTTCACTAGACTAGACATACCCAATTACTGCAACCATTCTTTATTATGTTTTAGCCTCCAGCCCCCAAATCATCTTTGTCACTCTTTGTACTCCTTTCAGAGTCTCAACTTCTTTTCCAGAATCTTTTTCCAGATTCTCAACATTCTAGTCCAGAAGGTGGAAGTTGTAGCCCTGCTGCGGTTCTACAACAAGAGAGAGAAGGGATGAATAAATCTTTTCCTTCCCCAACCCCAGCCTTTCTTTTCTAAACTTTGGGGTGCTAATGCTCTCACAGCCTTTAGAGTTTTATACCACATCAAAGGAGGTGGAAAAAAGGGAAAGATAGTAATGTGGAGCATAGAAGTGCACTTTACCAATCCTAATTATATTCCCACTTTCTCCAAATATTCAGTGTAAAAGCCAAGACAATGTCTGACCTCTATAATGAAAACTGTACTTTCTGCAGATATGGTCTAATGCAGTGGTTCTCAACCTGTGAGTCGTGACACCTTTGGGGGTCAAACCACCCTTTCATGGGATGCTTTCACAAGAGCATCGGAAAACACATATTTTCAATGGTCTTAGGAACCGAGCCATAATTTTATGGTTGGGGGTCACCACAACATGAGGAACTGTATTAAAGTGTTGCGGCATTAGGAAAGTTGAGAACCATTGGTCTAATGCATTCTCTCACTGGGGTAAGACACACCAGGCAATGCCTATTTGTACATCACCTCAAAAGCCACCAATTTATAATGTGTGGGTCGATCAGGGCCAAAACTACCATGCTTGACAAAGTAAAGATGACTCTTTCTCATCTCATGTCCACAAAATATATCAGCAGGAGAAAAATGAAGATTAAGCAGGAAGCTCTTGGTTCCAACTACTTTTTATACCCTGCATTGTTCTGAAGTCCAGATTTGGGCAAACAAATTGATTGTTATTAAGATAAATATACGTACTTTAGGTTAGGGTAATATATGGAGAAATATAGGAAGCAATTAGGATAATATATGAAGCAAAACCACAGTTTTAAATCCATTGTATAAATAAATCATGCAAACTAATTGTATGTATTTTACATTGTATGCCAGATAAAACAGATAAAATATTATTATTGGTATATGGGAATGGCCTTGGAAGACAAGAAGAAAAGTCACAGGCCAAACATCCATCATGCAAAAGATATCTCAGTCTACAGAACAGAGGGAATGTGGGAAATGTTTCACAAGTGACCCTCCCTATTTTTTAGAAAATAAAAGGAAAGGAGGGAGATACTTAACAAACTTTGCAAAATTCTGTTAATGTAATCTTACAATAACAAAATAATTGGTTATTTATTGTTGTGTTTCTTCTCTGGACTTCCTCAAAACTGTAAACATGGGTATCTTTTGGCTTGCCTGGACCACACTGAGTGAAGAGGAATGATGTTGGTCCACATGTAAAATATATAACATACTTAATGATACAAATCACATAATAATGTTAACAATTTACAATCTTGTGGGGTGCATCACTACCTATCCTGAACCGCAAGTGGCCCATGGGCCAAGTTTGGACATACCCAGTCTAACAAATATTTTGTTGATTTAAGCTTTACACAAATTCTTAACTGTAGCATATTCCAGAATGAAATCTGCCATTACTTTTATGCTTATAAATATGGTTGACTGCTTAAGACAAACAACAATTAGATGATAGAATAAAATATATATCTGACCTTCATATTTCCTGTAAATATTTAAACTTCATAATATGAGTTTTGATTATATTTTCAGGTAACCCAAACATTGCTTTGTGTTCTGAAAATACAGCTTTCTTGCCTGTCTGCATTTCAATGTTAAAGACATATAACTGTTTCTGAAACCTGCTGGTAATGAACTAATTAAAGAAAGAAAAAAAAACTACTATTATTCAAAATGGGCTGGCTTTATATTCAAAAGGTCACATAACATGATTCCCTAATTGTATTTTAGAAGGAAAAGAATTAATGCTAGGGCGAATAAAAGCTGTCTATCGTTCTCATATTTATTTATGCAGGATTAAAAGATCTCACCAGTTAATAGAACTGCCTGAGTTCTAAAATGCAAGAAACAAATCTTTGGGTTTTTTTTAAGCATTTGTTGTCAATTTGACTCAGTGGGTGATTCTTCTGACAGAAAACTGATGTGAAATGTTGCTCAAAACATTTACCTAGTGCAGTTTGCTTTTTCTGTAAACTATACAATACTCCATTTTCTAATCTAATATGGGTGAAAAGCATTACATTTCGTTGACTCAAAATCGCTAACTCTCCTGTTTCCTCCTCCCAATAATAAGACCAAGCTTCAGAACATTAGAAACTACTCTAAAAGTTCATTTACTAAAGCAGTGCTGACATTGTTTCCTTCTTCCTTTTCCTTTTTAGCTTCTATTACTTTCTCAGTTTCATCTCTGGCTATGAAGCTATATCTTTTTCCATAGATAGGCTTGGCCATTGTGTTAAACCAGGTTTTAATCAGTGGGGTGCTCTCTGAGTTGAGCTGTTTTCTTGCAGAAGTTTCATTACTCAAACAGGTAACGTCATCAGTGTTAGAAGGGTTAATGTAACCTAAGGGTCTTCAAACTTGGCATGTTTAAGACTTGTGGACTTCAACTTCCGGAATTCCTGAGCTAACATGACTGGAGGAGGAATTCTGGGAGTTGAAGTCTTAAAGCTGTCAAGATTGAAGACCCCTGTTTTAACCTTACAATAACAACCCCTTCTAGCACTGAAGATGTTATCTAGTGGGGCAATGAAACAAGCAAGCCAGAGAACAGCATGGACACCACAATTCAACTTTGAGGTACAAACATTCTTGTCTATTGGTATTCTTTACTCATTGATTGTTGGTCGCTATTAATCCTAGTGTTAATCTCTGCTTCTGTGTGTGTTGATTGCTGGTAAGAAAGAGGTGTTTTAATCTTTTTTGCTTCCCTTTTAGCTCTTTACCCCTTTTTGTTTCCTTTTCATGTGTTAATCACTTTTAAATAATTCATTTATTTCACCCAGCATGATAAGCCAAAACCAAACAGCTCCCATTCCACTGTGTGAACTCAGCCCATATCTGTATATTTTCACATCTCTCCTTCTGCGTAAGTTTCCAGAATGCATATTTCCAAACGAAAGAGAGTTGTGCTCACATTTTACCCCCCAAACTATAACCCTCTCTTCTTCCCATTTTTTTATTTGCTTTCAAAAAACAGCTAGTACACAAGGGCTGCTTAAGAAGGTGATCTGAGCAGCAAGGAAGATGACATTTTCTCCTGTCAACTAACTGGCAGCTATCAAAGACAGCAGTTTCTCAAACAATCCCTGGAGGCAGGGATTTAAGGTGAAGTGGAGAAAGCAATGGGCTGCAGCTGTTTTGCCTATCAAGCCACTGCAGACAAAGATCTTATTGGCAAATGGGTAGCTATTCGTCAGGTACAGGATCCAAATCAGAATAATAGAGTTGGAAGGGACCTTGGAGGTCTTCCGGTCCAATCCTTCTGCTCAGGAGACCCTATTCCAGGAGACAATTTGCTATCCAATCTCTTCTCTTCAATTTCTAGAGGCAGATTGTTCCACTGATTAATGGTCCTCACTGTCAGGAAATTTCTCCTTAGTTCTGGTGGTTTTTCAGGCAGCAACTGGATTTTCTGGTTTTTCCTTGAAGATATTTCGTTTCTTATCTAAGAAGCGTCTAGGCGTTCTGAGTGAATGGTGGAGAATTGAAGGATTTCAACTCCTTGCAGTCATCTGGTCCTTAGCACACATTCTGAGAATTGCTATGGCCACTAGCCCTCAGGGTCACCTGAATAGTGCAAATGGGTGTGAAACACCTTTCAGCAGTTCCAAGAAGGTTCCACTTCCCATTCCCCATCATTCAGTCAGAACCAAAGAAGCTTCTGGGATGAGAAGTGAAACGTCTTCAAGGAAACGTCTTCAAGGAAGGTGGTGAAGAACAGGCACAGGAGAATGAAGGAAAACAATCTACTGTTAACTGGCTCAAATAAGATCTTCCCATTTTAACCCCTGACTATGTAGCATTACGTATGCCAACCTTGTTTCCAGAGCCAAGGGGAGGATGCATCCATCATCTGTTGTGATGTAGGCATCAACACAGTTCATAGATGTGGTGTCATCACCAGCTGAAGGAGAGGGAGCCCCCTCTTCAGGAAGTAAAGAGTCATTCCCTTTTGGGGTTGACTCGGGAGGAAACATCTGATGTCAAATCCACAGGTCTATCTGCCATTTCCCAAGAGAAGGCAGACAGTGTGGTGAGTTTCTTGTAATATAGGTGATCAACAATAAAGTATCTATACTTGGCCTACTCATCAGTGGTTCTGATTGCTTGCACCTGACATACCACTCTGACCGACATCCAATGGATTAAATTTCTGCACATAATCAGACAACTGTCTTTCCTCCCTCTCCTCTTTTTATGACAATATTGTGAAGTTATAAAGAAAGGTTGTCGACAATCTATTATTTAGATAGCTTAGAGTAGCGGAAATAAAGAAGAAGAAGAAGAAACCATTCTATCAAGAGTAACTTCAATTTTATATATCAATATTATGAGGATAACATTATTTAGCCTTTCTATCCAAAGTTGAATACAACATTAAGAAAAGAACCACTGTGACTCACATCAAAACTATGTAAAGCTGAATGAGCAGCAGGATGACTGGGACAAAGAAGAAGCCATCTTTGATGAACAAGTGACTTTGGTCGGGGAAGGAAAGGAGGAAGAGAAAAAGGAAAAGGAGACTTTAAGATTTGGAAAAATAACCAAAAAAGGGAAGAATAAGCTGAAAAGGAGATNGGGATTCTAGAAAGGTACATAAGATTGTATTTTTACATTTGTACTTAGAAATAACTTTAGAAAATTGGAAATAATATGCAATTTTAAATGTGATAAAATATTTAGTATAATTTAGTGAAATCTTTGTTAAGAAAAGGGGAGCACTTCAATGAAACAATGATTTAAGATATGTGATGTGGAGGGGGAAAATAACTTTGGAAAGCATAAGTGTTCCCGTAAAGGCATGATATTTAATTGAAATGGGTAAAATGCTTAAGATATAAATGATTGTTAATATTAATGATTAGATGATGTTATCCTAGTGAAATTTTTCTGAAATGTGAGATTTGAAGTAGGAGAGTGGGAACATTTTAATGAAATAATGATTTACA
>BHEV01035410.1:0-39912 GCA_004319985.1 Emydocephalus ijimae | reverse complement strand
TGGGAAGGGGGTCTGCAACACCCCCAAACCCCTCACCAGCTCCCCCCTATCTTTGGCTGCCTCTGCGGGGCAGCCTTAGCCACCAAACCCATCCGGATCGGAGGCACCAAAAAGGCTAGCGCGGTGGGGATCACGCAGGATCTTTCTTATGATTACAGACTTGACTGTAATCCAGATGACTATGCCAGGGAGACTGGAAGCCTCAGGTAATTGATGGAAGTCTTTGGGAGACTGTATGTCACTTCCTGTTATCCCGGTCAGCCAAAAACTTTCACTTCTCAGCTTCCTCCTGTGCATTCTTGTCCGGATGAAAGCTTCTTTGTGGTGGCCATTGCTGACCGCCGCTCCACCGCTTTTGGAAAAGGGAGTTAAGCCAGCTGGGGGGGGGTGCGATTCCCCCAGACCCCTGCCGGATCTCCCCTGTCTTCAGTTACCTCTACAGGGTAACTATAGCCTCCAAATCCAGCTGGATCGGGGGCACTCCAGTGGTGAGCGTAGCAGAAACTGTGCACGATCGTGTATTCCTGCCGCCGCTGAAACCTTGCAAACCGGAAGTCTGTATGCCACTTCCTAAGATCCCCTCTGTAACAAGTGAATTTCTAAAATGGGTTGCCCCAACCCTTGGGCCTTGGTCCACTAATGGGTCATGACCTGTTTGAAACCAGGCCACAAGCAGAGGGCGCTTGTGGTCATGTGCAAAGCTCCATTCACAAACACCCTCCACTCAAAGGCCCTCCACTTGCACAAGTGGAGCTTCAGACACAAGCACCTCTGCTCATGCGCAAAGGTAAATATATGCATGGGGAAGACTCACGTGCCCATCCCTCATACAAATGGAGATGTGCATGTGCACTTGCCATTCACACATGAATACACCACCCAGGGCCAGGCTGCCAAGCTGGAAAGGTTGGGGAACACTGCCCTAAAAGACAGTAAACACCAAGAGCTATTCATGGGCCATTTTGATAGAAGTGGAGATTCAGGAGCATTATGTTCCATGATGTTAAATTGTTCCTAATTACTAGCATTATGTTCTTTGCTCTATTTACATTTACCCAGAGTGCTGTGGTATTATTTTCTTTGTAGCTGCAATGCTACTTGATGGAACGTAAAATTTATCTCATGTTGAAACCATCCCACCAACGAAGTCTCTTCAGGAAGAATTTTTTCCATTCCTACCTGGAGCTGTCAGAGGTTGAACCTGAAAGTTTCTTCATGCAGAGCATAAATCCCAGTATTGTTCTAAATACCAAAGTGAAGTTTGTACTTAGCATTTGGAGAACTGGAGAAAGTGTGTAAAGAGAAGTCTTGTAACAAGAGTTGGCAATCCTAAACTGAAATGAGGCAGCCTGTATTTGGGCAATGAAATCTCAGGGGAAAAAATGAAACAATTAAGCAACTTTGAGCAATGGAAGTGAAGTGGTCTTTCTTACCACAGGAAAAAAGCATCTTAAATGTTTGCCTTGAGCCCAGAGAGCTCTATTTACAGTACATCTCTGTGTGGGTTTGTCCGAAGTGGTGCAGGGTTTCCTGCCTAAGTAGGGAGTTGGACTAGAAGACCTCCAAGGTCCCTTCAAACTCTGTTATTCTATTCTATTCTATTCTATTCTATTCTATTCTATTCTATTCTATTCTATTCTATTCTATTCTATTCTATTCTATTCTATTCTATTCTATTCTATTCTAAGGTGCAGCTGGAAGTTTCTTCCTTCCTAGTCAGGTCTGAGACTGGCATGAACGCGAATCAGATTTCTTGCCCAGACTGCCACTCAGGAGAGTAAAGTTGGCAGGAAAAATATAGGGAGAAGCAAAGGAAAATATTGCTTTTGTTCAGTGGTTAAATTTTTGTTCATGTTTTCTGCTTCTATTCCTTAATTTAATGATTAATGATTATAGAATCATAGAGTCATAGAGTCATAGAGTCATAGGGCTGGAAGGGACATTGGAGGCCTTCTTGTTCAACTTCCTGCCTATGGCAGGAGACCTTATCCCACTTCGGACAAATGGGTGTCCAATCCTTTCTTGAAAATTTCCAGTGATGATGCACCCACAAATCTGGAAGGCAAGCTTAGTTAATTGTTCTCACAGTCAAACCTTAGTTCCACAGTCAACCTTAGTTCCAGGTTTCTCTTTAATGAGCTTCCAATCATTGTTTCTTGTTCTATCCTCAGGAGCTTTGGAAAATAAATTTAATCCCACCTCTCTGTGGCCCCTCCTGTCCCCGAAAATAGCTATGATGTCTTCTCTTTAGACCAGAATATCTTGTTCCCTTAACCGTTCTTCATATGATTTATCCTGCAGATCCTTTATCACCTTTTCTCTGCACTCTTTATAGAGTCATAGCATTTTTCTTTTTGCATCATGGTGAACAGAACTGGGTGCAGTATTCCAACTGTGGCTTCACTAGTGCAGCATAAATTGGTACTATCACTTTTCATGGTCTTGATGCTATCCCTCAGCTGATGCAGCCCAGGACTGTGTTGGCTTTTTTGGCAGCTGCAGCACACTGCTGGCTAATACTTAAGTGGTGGTCTACTAGGATACCTAGATCTCATTCACAGTTACTACTGTTGAGCCATATACTGCCGATTCTATACTTATGCATTTGATTTTTTTTTTCCTGCCTAGGTGCAGGACCTTAATTTTCTCACCACTGAACTGCTTCTTGTTAGCTAGGGCCCAATGCTCAAATCTGTCAAAATCCTTCTGAATCTTGAGTCTAGCCTCCAAAGTGTTATCAACTCCCTCCAACTTGATGTAAACTTGATGAAGTCTTTTTCTATTCTCTCATCTAGATCATTTAGGAGGATGTTGAAGAGCACTGGTTCAAAATAGAATTTTGATGTTCCTCTATTAATAAGCATGCTATAAGATCTAGGCTTTCTTTAACATAATTCAGCAGTGTTGTCCATGAACACGTATATGCACACCTTTAATTCAGTTTTGACTCCTGGTGAGTGCCTGGATTGGTCCCTGCAAGTTTTTTTGAGAAGTAAGTTTGCTATTGCCTGCTTCTAGGGTTGAGAGAAAGTGACTGGCCCATGTCACCAGCTGGCTTTGCATCTTAGATGGGATTAGAATTCACAGGCTCCCAGTTTCTAGCCTATTGACTTAGCCACTGCACCACCCTGGTTCTCTACAGCGATTTTATTCTATAAGTATTCACTTGCTTGTATTTATTCAAATTCTTTAGTCCTTGTTACTCAAGAGTTGTTTTTAATTCTATGATTAGGGAAAATAGGAGTTATTTATTTTAATGCTTTATTCTGGGAAAGAGAAATCATAAAATTTTAAGAAGGGATACCCATAAGAATTATTTTATATTGGGGAATGGTTACACTCTGGAACTAGGGTAGAAAGCATGGTTGGTTAAAGATCTGAGAAAAGAAGTGGCTGGCTTCCATTTGTGACCCTCTGCTACATAAGCCATATCCGTACCTTTTGTAGTTCCAGGCTTCAGATTATACAGCTCTGCTATTAATAACAATTAATTGCATTTAAATATGAATTAAATGAAACAGATTTAATTTTTATCCTAATCTGTTCAAAGCTGAAGTACGTCCTTTATGTGAAAAAAATATAACACATCTGGGTTTACAAGCATAGGTAGGTTATGGCATAGATTGCAAAGAGGGCAAAATAGAACCTCTGGACAAAACCCATTTACTTAAGCAGCATGCTTCTAAGATATTAGTCCCATCTAACAGCTGTAAAAATCAAAGTGGGAAATGAAACACAAGTTTGAATAAAATCAGTAAGCATTTGTGTCTTAAATTTTTCATAATATGAGAAACAGGTTGCTTAAAACTAAAAATAGCATCTCATTTTTTGATATCTACATGTAAGATCTACTTTTAGTTATTTTAATATCTGAAGAACTTCTGTTTAAAAAGAAAATTCTTAAACACCCATATCACATTCTTGTCTCTTTCAATTAGTCTTGGAAATAGCTAAGACACAGCAGCTAGCTTTAACATTATATTTAACCTAAAGTAAGAAAAATGGAATAATAACAACATAATAATGTAATAACATAAAGAATAAAGGGAATAATATGAAATGTGCATTAATGTTTGAAAGGATATATTCTGAAATGTAGTCTTCTTTTACTTACTTGAAGCGGTGCCTTGCATTTATTTCCGACAGTAGGTTTATCTGTCCATACAACTAATTGAGTTTTTCAAGAGTTCTTCATTGCTTTCACGTTCAAAAGTTACCTCTCATGTATTGGAAAAAAATATCTCTCATACGTTGGAAAAAATAGCCTGAATTACTGAGGATTGTACTGAGGAGAAAAAGCTGTAATTCTTCTTAGCACTAAAAGAAGAATAAAGCAGATTGTAAATGTCTATTAAATGCAGGAAACCAGTTGATGCACAACTTTTTATCTAGATACAGGCAACTCCTCCCTTCAGAAACCTCAACAGGAATTCTGATAAAACACAGAGCACTAACTAACCTCATTAAAATCACTTAATAATCCGTCATTGCAGTCTCCTTTCTGAGATCAGTTGGCAAGCACTCAAAAGGCCCATTGTTACACACTAGCAAGATACGCAACTTGGAAGTGGGGGCAGCTCTAGGAAACTTGGAGGAGCACAAGCTAAAGACCCTTTGCAACTTCTTCTTCTTCTTTGCTCAGCAAATGAGCAACAAGAGAAAAACACTTTCAATTTCACTTCTCAATTTTTGGCAAAGAACTAATGGGGAATTTCAAAGAACATTTGGGGGAGGGTTGTTGCCAGCTGCCCATTCTGAGGTATAGTTCGATGAAATTATTGTTATGACCATTTTAAAAGATTTATAAATTTAAAAATAGGTCAAAGTTCTCCAAAAACTATAGTGGGGAGAGAGCTAATAAAGCAAGTTTTCTTTGCCTTGCTTCTTCTTTTCTGAATGACAGGAAGTTCAGGGCAGCCTTGCCTTCAGCACATCATTTCCTCTGGAACAAAGAACAGCAAAGATTATGATTACAAATATGCAATAAATGATGTGGGAGGTGGGAAGAAACTTTTTATCTTGAAATGTTCAGATTGAAAAGCTACAGCAGGCCTGTTGCCTTAATTCGTGGCAATTTTGTTTTTGATAACAATATCAGCCTATGTCCCAGAGCTTGTTATTTCAAGGTACAAATCAACCTAGGCTAAAGTTCTACAGCACCATTTGATACCTATCATCTAAAATACAAGATTGTCACACAGTGAGGCCAAACTGGCATGCAAAATTGTACAAAATGAATAACAATGCTATTATAAATATGGTGTTCAAACTGAAGGAAAGAGCTACGGTAATATCTTTACTTAGTAAAAGTAAAATATCTTTACTTTTTTCCTTCTTTCTTCCTGGCTAGCACAAAAACATATTTACAAAGAAGATGGATGAAGGAAAATAAATCTAGTGTTTCTATAGTCAGTAGATGGCAGCAGATCCTTACACCAAATCTTTTTATTCACTGCAAACTTGGGACAAACAAAATCACTGTGTCTGATCACCAGGAAATATAATAAAGAGAAGTCAACATGAGACACTTTCTGATCTCATCATTTAACAAAACAGGAGCTGTCTGAAAAACAGAATAAAGTTTAAAAGATGCAGCCACCTGACAGTTGGAAATTGAAAAAAAAATACAAGAAACACTCTCATTTTTATGCTGATTAAAAAAAAACTACACAGCAGTTGATCATTTTTGGATGTTGTAACAAATTAAGCTCTTGCTTTTGCAGGAAAAAAAAACATATTACTGCTTCCTCTCTGTAATGTCTTATTTGTTCTCAACCTTCATATTTACTTGATATCTGTAAAAAAACAAACGCTCACTCATTTCAATTCTGTCATTTCAAATAGAAAATAGCTATGCCCATTGCCTACAGATTATTTCAGATAAATTGTAACACAAGTTTTTGAAAAGCCTCCGGCTCCATTTAAAAAATAGAGATTACGGGGTCATTAAAAGAGAGTTTTAATTAAAAAGCAAACAAACCATCAAGAACTCCCAACTCTCATTTCCCAAAATGCAAAAAACCAACACCCCTGAGCCCACCCATACCTATGACATGGTTGTGTCCATTTGAGATAATGATCACTTCCCCCAAGTTATTAAACCTCTAGCTATCAAGTGTGTTCAAATCCTGTTTCAGAAACTCAGGCCTAACTTGCAAAGGTTCAGTATCTTTTATCTAAAAGTATTTGTATGTGATAATCCTGTACTAGTTATGATCTCATATTGTATGGGAAAGTATGATTTTTTTAAAAGAGTTGATTTGATTCACCTATCCTGCTAAACAATAAACTACAGTAAGAGGCTGTGCACAACATCCTACAGTCCCTTTCTTTTGGCACAACACTCAATTGCTCTCCAAAATTATACGACTCTTTTCTATAAGAGTTCTATAATACCTTTTCAATAATTCCATAACCCCAAGTAAACAAGTATTATTAACTTATCAGTATAAATTAAGTAAGGGAAATAACCCTCTAATATCCTGAAATGAAACTTATTTAAAATCTACCAGGAAAGACTTTAATTCTCAATTTCCTGAAAAAACAATGTGTGAAATATAAGAGGAAAATGGAACTTGTGATAACCTCCATCCACCAATAACGAAAAAAATATGAAAGTTTGCTGAAACTGGGTTAGGACAGCACACCTGTGTGTTCTTTAAGAGTGTCTCTGCAAATAAGAGTCAAGAGTTAAGGAGCCTTCTGAAATAAGATGGTTTCACAATGCAGGTTCAATCTAGAAATAGGACTTAATCATTTTCACATCTTGCT
This sequence comes from Emydocephalus ijimae, assembly GCA_004319985.1. Taxonomy (NCBI): domain Eukaryota; kingdom Metazoa; phylum Chordata; class Lepidosauria; order Squamata; family Elapidae; genus Emydocephalus; species Emydocephalus ijimae. Next base: position 33,141 of record BHEV01035410.1, on the reverse strand, counting down.
GCCTTGTCAGATTTTGATGCCTCAGCCACCAGGATCTGGCAGGTCACTGCATTCTCTTTAGAAATAGGTCCCTGTCCCCCCCCCCCAAAAAAAACATTTTCTCTCTTCCATAGGGATAAAGCAGGGGTGCTTTTGAATGATACTTCCATTGTGCAGATGCTTTATATTATCCACAATTTTCTAAAGGAAAGATTCAATCGTAATCAACTTGCATTTATCAGTAGTTATTTTGCCCACTTTGTCATTTGTTTTGTCACTTTCTTTTCTTTCCACAAAGAGATTTGCTATGAAGAGAAGAATAACAGCTGCCCAATGATGTACCGTGAGTAGTGTCTACACAAGAAGCAAAGTGTCACTACTATTTTCAAAGAAAGCACTTTGTGTGACAGTCAAGAGCTTACCATCGCAATTTCATTTAGACCAATAGATTGTATTTTGTCATTGGGACAGCTTTCTTTGCAAAGGCATATAATGTACACTGTTTTTTTTTTTCTTCACAAAATCTATAGTAGTGGATCAGATAGAAGAAGGACTGGTAATCTGCTGCTTTAGTAAACTCTAATCCTAACTTCAAATATTTTCTATAAGAGATCAGGTCAGCCCTCTAGAGAAAAGCTGTTTTTTTTCTTCTCCACAGCCTGCTGCTGAGGAGAGAGGAAAGAAGTTGAAAAGAGAATGAAGAAGAGGAAAAGAAAAATGTTGCAAAGAGGGGGGAAAAGACAACAAAGAGAATGTGTTTGCATCTTTTCTTAACTCTACTGATGGATTCAGCCCATTTTACTGTGTACGTGCTTTATAGGATTACAGTACAGATATATGGACTTCAGGAGAAAAGAAAGTCTGCCTACCCTTGAGATGGAACATGGTTTTAGAATGCATGTTGGGTTTAATACTTGTCCATGGAGCCATGAATTTTGCCATGTCAGCCATTCCAAGCCTTCTCCTGTAATCGAGGTTTGCACATCAACCTTAAGGTATACCACTGGTTTATTGTGTTCACTTACAATTCTTTTAAGATTAGCCATTGTGAATTATAAACCATAGTTTATGGCCTCCTGTTTCGTATGAACCAAATAATTTGTGATTTGAGGAGCAAACATAGATTTAAGAAACCTACAATATGGAAACACAGCCTTTGGTTGAATTCTGATGGTGCTCATTGTCTCTTTAACTGGAAAAATAATATATGCATGTGCAGTACATATATTAGGATGAACATGGTTATTTGGGTGGCTAGTTTGTTATATAAAGTCAGGACAAATAGTTTATTGTCAGAAGGTCGCAGAAGGTGATCATATGACTCTGGGACACTGCAACCATCATAAATATGAGTCTGTTGCCAAGTGTCTGAATTTTGATCATGTGACCAAAGGATCACACTCATAAGTGTGAAATATGGTTATTAAGTCACTTTTTTCACTGCAATTGTAAATTTGAATGGTCATGAATGACTGTTGTAAGTCAAGGACTACCTGTATTACATACTAATAATAGGTGGTGAGCCTCTGTGATAATTATATACATATTTCTTTCCCATACACACTTTTTACTTAGGTTAGATGGAAGCTTCCTAAGCATCCAGAGGTTTTTTTCTTCTTCTATACTTCATAGGCACATTGGTTGAGTGAATACAGATCATGCAAATTATATTCCTTTTCTACTTTTGTGTTGAGCCTCCAACATTCTAGTTTCAGAATTGTAAGTGATGTTTTTAACTCAGGGATGAGCAGGGGTCTACTGCAGCGCCACTTTCCCTTTCAGAGCACATCCAAATATTTATGCCCAGGGACATTTCTTCCATTTTGCACAGCCATGCAAAGTCTTAATCAATGCTTATGGTTGTTGATCATCGTATTACTGCACATTATATTTATTTGCTATTTTAGCACTTTTTAATTATCAACTCAGCTGAAAATGCCAGACAGCAATCATCACTTGGAACATATGAGTCTTTTAAACCCCACTGCCCTGGTGAAAAAGGCTATATAAAAACCATCCAAATATCTATTAGGATCTATCCCAATCAGAAACCCTGGATGACCAAGGAAGTCCAGCACCTCTTGCGTGACAGGACCAAGGCCTTTAGGTCCGGTGATGGAGCAAGATACAGTGTTGCCAGAGCTAATCTGAAGAAAGGTATTTGAAAGGCCAAGACTGATTATAAGAGGAAGATTGAGGATAATTTTTATAGCAATAACATGAGGCAGGTGTGGCGAGGGATTCAACAAATTACAAACCATCAACTGACCAATGTCATCCCTGCTGAGAGGGATGCTTCATTGGCAGGGGAACTGAATCATTTCTTTGCTCGCTTTGAAGTGGAGACATTAGAGACAGATAAAATACAACTATCAGCCAATTGTAGCCCCCACCTCATTGTGGAGGAACAGGAGGTGAGGAGCATTCTGAGGGCTGTGGACCCTACAAAGGCAAACATAGTCCTGATGGTATCTCTGACTGAGTGCTTAAAGACTGTGCTGATCAGTTGGCTGGAGTCTTTACCAGGATCTTCAATCAGTCTTTATCCCAGTCCACTATTCCATCTTATTTAAAGGCTTCCACCATTGTTCCGCTGCCAAAGAAGTTCCCTATCAATAACCTCAATGATTACAGACCAGTGGCACTCACTCCTATCATCATGAAGTGCTTTGAGAAATTGGTCTGCCACCACATCATTTCTGGTCTTCTGCATACTTTTGATAAACACCAGTTTGCATACAGAAAAAATAATCTACAGAGGACGCTATAACCATCACTGTTCAGACTGCTCTGACTCATCCAGAACAGCCGGAGGGCTATGTGAGGATGCTTTTTGTGGATTTTAGTTCTGCGTTTAGCATAATTCTTCCACATAGACTAGTGTCTAAACTTCTGGGCCTTGGGCTTTCTAATTCAGTCCACCTTTGGATTATGGATTTCCTGTCTGGCCGCTCACAGAGGGTCAGATTAGGTACCTCTTCAGCCCTTATTCTTAACACTCATACACCACAGAGTTGTGTGTTAAGTCCCTTACTCTATACTCTTTATGTGCATGACTGCATTCCCACTCACGCTAGTAATACTATTGATAAATTTGTAGATGATACAACAGTGGTGGGACTCATCTCTGGGGGAATGAGGTGGAGCGGTTGCTTTCATGGTGTAAAGACAATAACTTGGTCCTCAACACCAATAAGACCAAGGAGCTTATAGTGGATTATAGAAGGAACAGATCAGACATCCAGCCCTTGCTTATCGATGGAGACCGAGTGGATCAAGTGGCCAGTTTTAAATTTCTGGGTGTTACCCTAAAAGAGGATCTGACCTGGGGCGCCCACATTGCAGTCCTGGTCAAAAGGGCCCAGCAGAGATTATACTACCTGAGACTTCTCAGAAAACAACTGAATGAAAAACTGCTGGTGACCTTCTACCGCTGCACTATAGAGAGCATTTTAACAAACTGCACCTCTGTGTGGTTTGCCAATTGCACAGTGGCAGATAGGAAAGCACTCCAAGAGTTAATGTCATTGCCCAGAAGATCATGGGTTGCCCTCTCCCCTCTTTGGAAGAGTTTTATAGCTCCCACTGCCTTAAGAAAGTTCAAAACATTCTCAAAGAGCCATCTCCTCCTAGGAACCCTTTTTTTGAACTATTACCATCTGGTGGCAAACGGGACAGAATAATCAAAACAGGGACAAATAGGCTGAAAAACAGCTTCTATCCCAGGGCAGTAGCTCTTTTGAATTCTGTTGTATAGTGCAGTGTTGGTGCAGTGTCGGGGGTTTTCGGTTCAATGTGTGAAGGATGAAGACTGTGTTTGTGGTTATTTTCATGGTCATGGTCATGATGTGCACTGAAGATGGTGACTGATTTCATTGTACAAGGTGCAATGACAATAAAGGAAAGGAAAGGAAAGAAACATATCTTTTGCACTATTCATTTCAAGTGAATTGACTAACAGGATGCATATGCGGGAATGAAAAAGGAGCGTGATCTGCATAAGAAAAAGATGTGGATGTAGGATTATAGGTGGAGTGAGTACTATGTGTGTGCAGCTAGATTTTCTTCTAATGGTTTCATTGTAGAAATTTTCACTACTAAAAAGACTAAGCAACAGCATAGAAGTTGCATATAGCATTTGTATGAAAGGGGGGGGGGGGGGGGTTGCAGGGGAACAGTTTTCCTGAGCCTAAAAGTAGTATCATGGTATGTAATAATCACCTTGGGAGATAGATGGAAGAGCCACAGCATAGATGACCCTGCCTTCTCAGTCTACAGAAGGAAAAAGAACATGGGACGAATGTCAGATGTTTTCTGGAAAATAAAAGTAAAGGAAAGAGAAGGTCTTTCAGATATGCAAGATTCTATTACTGTAACCTTACAAGAAAGGTAGTATTAGTATTTTTAGTATGTGCTTCTTGTTTGGCTTCTTGAACATATAAGTTTTCTCTTTTAAGATGCCAGAAACAATGCTATTAAAAAACCAAAATCATATATTACCGTTTTTCTCACAAAATAAGGCCGGGCCTTTTTTTCTTTTTGAGCCCCGAAAAAACAGCAAGGACATTTTTGGGGGTGAATTAATCCCCCCCCCCATGCACACCAGCGCTGTCTCCAACAACAGCATCTGAGTCGCTCCCGCTTTTCCCCCGTCCCCATAACAACAGAGAAAAAAAGATTTTGAGGTACTTGGGAGCACCACGCGCTGTGTTTTGGTTTAATCCCGAGCGGCTGGGTGGGCATGAGAAGAGCCGAGCAAGCATCTCTGCTGCTGCTATCCTTGGTGCTCCAGCCTCAGGCTCTGCAAGTTTGCAAAAGTCCTGGTGCTCAGCCCGTTCCTGCATTCCAAGTGCCCAGGCCGAGCTGCAGCTGTCCCTCTGTCACCAGCGCTGTCTCCAATAACAGCGGCAGCAGCAGCGGGAACCGTGGAAGTTATGGGGGCAGCTCCCCCACCCAAGCGGCTGAAACGCTTCCATGGTTCCTGCCGCTGTTGCTGGAGAAGTGTCATTGCTTTGTGGCTGCATTGGAAGTGCTTCTGCTTATTTTGCTAGAGACAACAATTAGGCTAGTGTGTAAAAACAAGACAGGATTTCTGAAAACAGGATACTGCCATGTAGCCTCAATTTATTTCTTCCAAGCTTTTCTGGACTTTTTGTGGAAGCAATTGTTTTATAACTAATAATAGACTGACATCAAGGAAATCAATCTGAAGATAAAGAGTAAATCTACTATTTGTATCAGGAAGTGATCAAGACATTATGCAGCTATAATCCAGTATATATCTTGCTAGTGGATTATTATTGCAGGCTGTTCTAGTTGAAGGATTCTGGGATTGCAGATTAGGAACTACAGTACAATACAATACAATACAATGGTATAATACAATACAATACAATACAATAACTCTCCTCCCTGCCTTTTTGGAATGCAAGCCTCCTTTGCAGCTTTCCCTTTTTCTGAAAAGTTATGTTTAGCCTTGATCTCAAAGTTATACATCCAGGTTTAATTAAAAAGAATGAACGCTCTCTGAATACCTTATATTTTTTAAAATAAAAAACCCATCTAATATTGACCACTCCCCTATTTGTAGGCCTGTGATTCAGAAGAGAGCTTGGTAACACAAGAAATAAACTTTGTTTCAGTCTGAAGCACTCTCATTTTTTTCACAATACAGAAAACTCTATCCATTTTCTTGATATAATTTATAATCCTCTCAATCCACATTTCTATAATCTTAAAAGCTCCAAATACATCAGTTTTCCTCTGATACAGTAGGCACTCTATGCTCCTGTTCAAACTGGCAACTTTTATTTCTTATGACATTCATTTGTAGTTGAAGCAGCCTGAAATTTACACTGGATTTCCAAAAACAACAATATTTTCAGAGAAAGAGATTATGAAACCAACTATCTTATTTTTGGCTCACCTCTTCATAATTTCCAACTGTTTTTTATGTTTACTCTGTGAGGAATCTTTATTTTCTGCCTCAATATCCTTTTTTCCCTTGTAAATCATATCCAATTCACTCCTCACCAGGATAAAAATGGTTACACTCACCATGATTCTTTAAACAATAAGATGTTTTAGGGATATAGTGGTTATTTTGATCTCTTTGCTGTGGAAAATCATCACAGATTTCTTTCATGTTTAGATATATCCTTTTTTTCAAACATGAATGATCATGCTTAAACAGTACAAGAGTCCTTACAGCCTGGTAATTCACCTTGCCCCACTGGCATCTAACCACAGCACAAGCATGTCTTTCAACTTCTTTAATTTGCTGTGTCCCCACAACATTCTCTTCAGCTCATTCCCATTCCAGGAGTGAAACGGTCTTAAATTGTGCTTAGCATTTCCCTCAGCATCCACCAACAGACTCAAGGTGTATCAAATCTGTTATGCTTTGCCACCTGTTGCATCTGAGGCAAGGTCAGGTGAAGAGGGAAAAGTGGGATCAGAGATTGATATTGCAGGCTAATACAAGCAAGCTCTTTCATTTCCAGTCCCAGTCTCTTATCCTTTCTGTTCTGCTGTTGTCTCTTAAAAGAGATAATATACAGAGATGCAAATTTATTTATTTAGCATGAAGTATGTTATATCAGGGATCCCCAAACTCTGGGCTGCCTAGTACCGGGTTGTGTCCCATTGGGAAGTGGGCCATGCATGTGGCGAATAAGCAGGCAAGTGCACAAAACTCCATTTGCACAAGCAGCACACATGCACACTTGCGTGCCAATCTCCATTTACACTAAACCATTCCCTCTTCCCCCTCACCATCACCACCACCAGTCCATAGAGCTGGAAGGTTTGGGGCCACTATATTAAATCTATGGCCCTAACTAGAGGGCTACCATGTATGATCTGCCAAAATTATGATGACCATTTGATGACATCCAAGAAATGTAGAAAATTCCATCTCTGTTTTCATCTAGTGACCATTTAGAAATCTTCAGCTCAGATCTGCTGTCCATATTTTACCTGTTTGACCCAAAGCTGAACGAGCAAAATAATGGAATGACAGGTGCACTTTCTCACCAAGGTGGAGTAAACGTAAAAGAAATGCATTAGAAAATTTCTAGCAGCAAACTCAGAATGCTACCATAGGTTTCAACTGCCACTTGTACATTCACATTGCTGGGTTAAGTTATATGAAGTGAAGATTTAAAAGGAATGCAAACTTGAACTGAAGGTATCTATCATTAATCTGAAATAAATCCAAAAATAAATTTAACATCAGTTCCAGAGAAAGTGAAGTCATTTTTGAGACAGCAGCAGGCTTCATTTTTCTGACCACAGGTTGCATTTAACTGGGCCACTATGTCATACGTATAGAAGAGGCCAGGGGCTTTTCTGAGGTTGGGGGGAAAGGAGTTTTTCCTTTCTTTCTTTTCCCTTTTCTAATTATGTTAGGTTTTATGTTCGGTTTTATAGTTTCCCTGAATTTGCCTAAAATGTCAGAAAACTTCAGTGCTGATTTTAAGCTGCTTAGAAACAACATTCTGGGCTCTCCTACAAAAATTTGGGGGGCATATGTGCATTTGGAGCCCAATACGTTCTAACAATGATTGTGTTGTATAGAAATTAAATACATGCGTCCCTTTCTGCATACAGAACAGGAATTGCTTGCCTTTTGCCCTCCAGCAACCAGGACCAGAAACAGCCCCAGAATTCAACTGTTGCCTTAGAACTGATGAAACCTCACAGGGAAGATAGAAATCACATGTAAAAACTTCCCTTCCAAACAATTGATTGCTAGGTTAATTTTCAGCACACCAGCTCCTTTTCTTGCTTCCCATTCATTCTCATTTTTACATACAGTGCAATCAAGATTTTGATGCAGTGACCTCTCTACCTGTCTCATCATGTAATCTACAGTAACTGCTTCCCCCAATCCAAACAGTTAAGAGGTCACAGACGTAGCCGGAGGAAGAACAGAATGCATGTCAAATACTCAGGATGTCAGGCAGAACAAAGGCACCTCTTTCATTGATTTTAAATTCCACTCGTTTTTATGTACTTCCACTTTCCTGGAACTTGACAGTGCCCCTGCTGTCTCATATTTGACAGCCAGCCCAACAGTTTGAGTTGAAGCCATAGCACAGTGGTATTCACCAGTCACTGAGGCTACAGTGTTTGTGGAATGTCTAGTGCAGGGGTGTCAAACTTATGTTGTCATGGTGGTGTCACATGACGTATTGGGACTTTCCCCCCCTTCGCTAAGCTGGGCGTGGGCGTGGCCAGCGTGTGATGCATCCGACCCATGGGCCAGGAGTTTGATAGACCTGATATAGTGGGACCATCTCAGCCTTCTACTCGTGACACCTGGGAACAAGTTCAGTTGATTGAACAATAGTCTGTCACACATTGGCACATATTTCTAGATTATAGTTTTATATCATCATTTGTACCACATCCCAAAGGTGATTTTATCTTTAAATAAAGTCTTAGTATTTTAGTTTCACAGGGTTTCTTAAATTAGATTAGATTAGTAGTATGGACAGAATGGATCTTAGTTTACAATTTCCCCTTATCAACCAGTATTGATTACTTGTCCTGATCTGTATAGTCTGTTTAAAGTTTAATCGTGATTTTCAGATTTTTAAAATGGCAAAACATAGGTACATGAAATACCAAAACACTTTTAATTTCTATGATACTTGTAAATGTTTGGTTTTCCATTTGCATTTGCTCCCTTCTTTGCTTATATTTTTTTTTCTTAAATGTTCAATATAATGTATCTAATGTAGATGAGATGAAATCTAATAAATACAATTTAAAAAAGCCTCACAGGAAGTTCCTAATAATCAACTGCATCCTGATTGCAGTCAAGTAAATATTTGGAATAAAAAGGAACTTGCAATGAATGTAGATTTGCAACAATAGTAACTACAGTTTCACAATATTCAGGACTTTAATGAATTGTCTAATAGCTAAAATTTACCATGAGATTTTAAAGATTTTAGTCAATTCCTTGAGTCAATTATGTTGTGGACTTTGTATGTAGATGTGATTTATAATTATTTAAAAAAAGAAATATTTTTCTTCCCATTTCAGAATATCTCTATTATGAAGCATATACAACACCAAATGCTTTTTAAATACACTGTTGCTACTTAATTCTGACTCAGTCCCTTTGTACTTGTTGCAAATAGTAATTTATCAGCCAAAATTGGTTATTACTTTTCACTAAATGAAAAATAATCACTAGTCCCAGGCTCTATTTATCCTACTTTACAGGTGGACACCAAATGACTGAAGCAGTTCCCCAACTGATATTTGAAACCAGCATGAAATATTTCCACAAGACTGTCGTGTATTTGGGCTTTCACTAACCCTAATATAATGTAGACACCTCACAGGTCCGTCCCTCCCTCTCAATCTCTTGCAAACTGAATGCGACGTCTGTTGCAAGGGTAGCCACTTTGCCACCAGTAGATGGCGGAAGGCAACATCCCATTTTCACCAGTCGCCAAGCAAACCCTGTCCAATGGAGCTATTTTCCCGCCTCCCTCCCCTCCCTCTCGGTCCTCCCTTTTCCATCCAAATTTGCAGCCAGCCCCGCCGCATCCTCACGAAAACTCCTCCCGCTGCACCTGAAAAAGGCATCTATTGGCTGAAAGAAGCGAGGCGAGCGCTAGGCGAGTAGGTTTAGGATCTGGAGCTCCAAGTCCGGTGTAAATCGTCCAAGGAAGGAGGAGGGGGGGGAGAGGACCCGGAGATACCAAAGGGAAGAATTGGCTTATTGGTTTGATCAGCGAGCTGTGCGCATCGACTCGGTTCCCCTCCCGGTTCTCTCTCCCCCACCACCCCGATTCACACCCCTTTAGACTGTAGCTGGGTTTGAGCTGGCGTCGCTCTGCACTGTATGACAGCTCCAGGCTCCGAAGACGACGTAGCAGCCGGGAGTAGGAGGCCAAGCCCAGCTAAGGAAGATCTTCGGAGATCGGCCGGGGTGTGAGCCCAGAAGGCACCTTGCCCGGTCTGATTCCCAGGGAGCTGCTGCTGCTGCTGCCGCCTCTTCCTCCTCCTCCTCCTCCTCGCCTTCGATTGCCTTTCGCTCCTGTTTATAACCTTGTTCTCTGACCGCCCAAGACTGAGCAGAAAGCCAGAAGCCGAGAGAGAGAGAGAGAGAGAATAGCACCGGGTCAAGGAAAAATACCTGCGCATCGCTTAGGCTGCAATTGATGGAAGATACACATTTCTTTCTCTAGGGAAGCTGGTTAATCACCCGCCCCCTTCTCTCTCTCTCTCTTTTAAAGAAAAGAACGAAAGCAGAAAGGGGGAGAAAAGAGGAGGTTCTGCTCTAAAAGAAAAGAGAGGGCAGAGGCAACGAAAGGAACCCGAGAGAATTTCGCCGAGCGTTTCCCTCCCTTTGTTGAATGAGAAGGACGGCGCCGGATCACCATGAGCACCAGCAGTAAGTACCGGCTCTCCCTTGAGTTGGGGGGGGGGGGGGAGGAGGAGCGGCTTCTTTTGCACTCCGCCTTGCGGGGACGAAGAGTGGCACAGAAGGATGCACCCGGGTTTAGGGGTTTGAGAATGTTTTTTTTTTCTCTCTCCCCCCGCCCCCCCCACCCCGTTTGTGGTTTGGGGTGAGAAAAGATGGACGTATTATGTGGGATGGGTACACCTGCTGATCCTCAGCCCTACCCCACAACTAGAATTTTGGCAACTCGATTTAAATGTGGAAGGGCGTGTCACATCCACAGACACCCAACTACTTAAGAGAGTGGTAGTCACTGGTGTCTTGAAGCTTCACCCCACCCCCCTCCCGCCTCTAACTAAAAATAGGCATAATCTTTTCAGTGGCATCTCAGGGCAGAGTTCAAAGGCAGGGTGGCAGGGTTGGGAGATGAAACTATGATTGTAGGTGTAGGTGCATTGATACGTTGTCAAATGTTTCCCACTCTTTTATCAGACTGCAAGATCTGTGTGTGTGTGTGTGTGTGTGTGTGTGTGTGTCTGGTGGACAATACGATAGCGCCTATTGATTAGAATAAAAGAAATGGCAAGAAGCATTAGGGGAAGTGCCACATCTGAATTTGTAAAGGAGTAAAAAAAAAAAAAAGGTTAAGAAGCTGAACTGTGTCAGATCAGTTTTAAAGATAGGAGGGTTTTGGTTTCTATAGCACTGAATTTGACAAATCAGATTTGGTCAGAAATATCCGCTGCTGAGGTTGATGTTAGTCTTTCTGTTTTGTTTCTCTTGGTGCTTAATAGTATTTTCACACGTCTGTGAGGCAAATGAAGCCACCTTGTCACCTTCCTCCTCTGACAGCTAGAGGAGAAATTTTTAGCAGCTTTTAGAGACTGAGGTTTCAGATTTTCCAGGATTTGGGAGAAAGGAATAAGTAGATAGGGTCAAAAACTCTTGCTTAGAATCCTGGAGAGTTAATGTCTCAACTGGATTAATCAAGGGTCTTGACATTGATGTAGGTCTACATGTTCATAAGCAAACTCTTCACTTGTATTCATGTCCTTGGGATTTGACTTGATATTGCAATTAGCAAATATGTGGCAGGGGATTTCCCCCTCCCTCCCCAAAGGGCATCAGCCCTATTTTCAATGTTCTTCTTCAGGTTCCTCCCTCTTTCTTTCTGCTGTGCTTGGGTTGGTCCTAGATTTCTTGAAACAAACAGGTGGTGATGGTGGTGCTCCAAAGGTGACAGCCAAGGAAAATATTTCAACCCAAAGAACAAGTGATTTTTAGATTTCCTATGCCTCATTCTCAAGACTGTCCTGGGTGTTTTCCTTATGAGTCACAAGTGAATTATGGATGCTCTGATAGTAGGCATAGATAATAGACCCTACTAATATATTCTTTTCCATCCAGTAGCTGCCTAATAACAAAAGCCTAGAGCTCACCTGCACCACCCAACAAGGTCTCTTACTCAAGACCAGGGTGTTTTCTGCTTGGGTGGCAGAAAAAAACAAGGCTAAGGAGAACGAGGGAGCAGACGTATCAAACACACAACCAATACCTGGGTAATGGTGGTCCTTTTCTGCTGGCAATGATGTGGGATTAATGTTTAATAAATCCATTATTCTTCCAGGAGTGTTGCCCCTCCCTCTCAAGCTCTACAGTTGTATGTACTTTCTGCACTTTGTTCAAAGTCCACTTCCATAGTACCATTCTGAAACTCAGGGCTTCCAATGTTGGAGCTGTGCTCTCCGTTATCCTAGTTTACAGACGAGGGTATAACTGCCCCTATCCATCTGCAGAATGCTGAGTGGGAAGAAGCCATTTTACCAGTGTAGCCTACATTTGCTATATTTATTACTATAATATTAGGAATATGAAAAAAAAGCAATTTACTCACATCAAGACAGTCTTGCTTAGCCTGAGCTTATTCTTAATATGGCCCATGCCTGGGCCAAATTGGCTGGACTCAGCTATGATCAACCTACTCAATGTGTCATGTCACATTTGCATGCCTTTGTCTTCCCTTCTGTAATATGATGTGATACTGAAAAATCTATTTTCCTCCCAGGGTAAAGCACTTTGTGCTCTTTTACCATGTTGCAATGGATCATTTCTTATCATTTATGAAAGTCTGGAAAGCAAGAACTACCTTTTTCAGATTAGTCCAAAATTGGAATCTCACAAAGTTACTAGCTTCAAAAGAAACCACAAATGTATTTCTGTTAATATAATATAATGTAATAATGCTTTTCATCCCATAGAACCATGAATTATAATCCTAGTGCAGTAGCAATCAGGGCTTCTTTTGCAATAATTTTTATTCTAGAAGGCCCACATCAATTAAATCAATCCGTAGTGGAAGGAATTTACATACTTATCTTTCTGCATTAGAAACTAAAAAAGGTATTCTTTAATTAACATTCTTACTGCAGCCAGAATAACCTTTGCATAGTGTTGGAAACAAGCAGATATTCCAACAGAGGAGATGGTTATACAGAATATAACAGCCTGTGCAGAGATGGACAAGTTAACCTTAGCACTTAAGGAAAAAGAAACATCAGAATATTATAGAAGCTGGGAATGCTGGTATGATTGGATAGAACAAAAATAGAAAATATATTAGTACATAACGTAAAATGTAAATCTAATTATATAGTCGCAATAAGATGTATTTGTAAATGTATCACCAATATTATTAAGTGTTGTACCTGATGATTCGCAACTCTTGACGAATTTATCTTTTCTTTTATGTATACTGAGAGCATTTGCACCAAGACATTCCTTGTGTGTCCAATCACACTTGGCCAACAAAGAATTCAATTATTGTATGTCACAATGTGTCCTAGAGAGCAGGGCTATTTTTAATTCAACATCTTAAAAATTCTTTATTATTTTATTATAGCTAATACAAATCCAAAAAGGGGTTCAGTAACTCAGCAGTTAAAGACACCAAGTTGGTCAGCTGGAAAGCTGACAGTCCAGGTTCGAGACCCGAACATCACACAGTGGATGAGCCTCTGTTCCTTGCCCCAGCTCCTGCCCACCTAGAAGTTAGAAAGCATGTACATGCAAGTAGATTAACAGGTACTACTTTAGTGGGAAGGTAATAGCCTTTGGCGTATAGCCATACTGATCACATCACTCCAGAAAATGTCTTTGGACAATGCTGACTTCCTTGGCCAAGAAACAGATGAGCACTGTGCCCAGAGTTGGACACAAATGGACAGGGAAAGCTTTACCTTTAATACAATTCCAAAAGGTCTCATCAGAAGGTATTAATTTCATAATGGGAACTCTCACTATTGCAACAAACAGACCTCTGGTCTTTCCCTACAACAGGAATATTCCCAAATTAATTTTATTCTGAGAGGAATTTCTGTTCAAATATCCAGAAAATATTTTTAGAAAGTAATGTCTTTGTTTTACAGTTTTCTTTCAATTCTGAGAATATCTTTACAGAAAATACACTTAGTGGGGGAGAATTTGTTTTTCCCAATCCGGTGGTATGTTACCAAGCTTACCTATTATCAAATGTTGATACTGGAAGCCAATAATTGGTGTTAAATTTCTGATTTGGACAACTTTGGAATATAAATATATATCATACCTTTGGTTGGATGGATGGTATTAGGATCTAAATATACTAAAATTCTAGTACCTCTGGAAATATATCAGTTAGGAAAGTAATGTCTAAAAAAGAAATATTTGATCCTTTTTCCCATGCTAAATTGACTTTATGGGAAAATCCAACATTAAACATTGGGGGAAAGCTGGCAATATGGAAAAATTAGATGAAAGTGAGATATTGACTGTGGACCAATTGATAGATATGAGGATGACTTTCTAACATATACTGTACTAAGAGACAAATATCATCTATCAGATGTAATTTAGTAGAAATATTTGCAGCTTCAACATTTGCTAACAATATTTTTGGGACAGCAGCTTTTTTAGCCTCTAACATACCCAAGATACATGAACACTGGTTAAATTGTTTAAAATTAAAATCATACTTTAGTTTCTATAGATATTTGTTGTCAATATATCAATTTTACATGCAGATGTTAGATATGAAGGGAATAAGGGATTAGAGGTTTTTATATATAGCTTAAGCAATGGGAGAGTCTCTTAATTTTTATAGCAACAGTGTCAGTTCACCTTAAACTGTGACTGATACAACAAAAATAATAATTAGAATTTATTGGACTCTATTACATCTGTATAAGGATAAGATGCTGGGCTTGTTGGCTGGAAAGCTGACAGTCCAGGTTCGAGAATTGAGTGTCACATGATGGAGTGAGCTCCCATTACTCACCCCAGTTCCTGCCGCCCATGCAATTTGAAAGCATGCAAATGTGAGTAGATAAATAGGTATCACTTCAGCGGGAAGGTGTTTCACTGGACACTCTAGTCTATGCTGCAGTGTGATGTCATGTTAGCCAGAGGAGGAACAGAAACTTCTTCAGACAGCACTGTCTCAATGGCAAAGGAACAGAGATCAGCACCTCCCCCCCTAAAGTCAGCTACAACTAGTGGAGTAAAACCCACATGGACTCATTTCCCTTTCCTTTATATCTGTATAGAAAAGGATTGTCTAGGATAGCACTTTATTGGAGATAATAGAATGGGATAGGATAGGATAGGATAGGATAGGATAGGATAGGATAGGATAGGATGGAATGGAATGGAATAAATTCTTTATTGGCCAAGTATGATTGGACACACAAGGAATTTGTCTTTGGTGCATA
The DNA here is from genome assembly GCA_004319985.1 of Emydocephalus ijimae. Lineage (NCBI taxonomy): Eukaryota > Metazoa > Chordata > Lepidosauria > Squamata > Elapidae > Emydocephalus > Emydocephalus ijimae. The sequence continues at coordinate 17,991 of BHEV01035410.1, read as the reverse complement.
AACTCTCAGTGTACATAAAGAAAAAATAAAATACATCCATCAAGAATCATAAGATACAACACTTAATGATAGTCATAGCCAATGCTTCTTTAAAACATGCATTTTTGCAATAACTACAATGTTATTAAGTTTTGGGAGAAAGCAACGCACTATACAAAGATGACTGTGTGATAAAAGGAAAAATTGAAAAATTTCTCTTGAATTACATATCCAGTATATGGAATTTGATAACTGGATAGCACAAATGGGTTCTCTGTGCCCTAATAGCTAAAAGACAACAGGCTCTGTCATTTGCTGCAAGGCTAACTTGTGTGAAGGAATGAGTTTTGGCTTAATTACAGGAGACCAGGAGAAGCTTATTCTACAGAGATTATTGTTTGCTTGTATGTTTTGTTTTTGGGACAGGGGAGAACAGTCTAGTCTGTCTTCCACCCATTACTAAGAAAGATGTAATCCTATTGATCTGATTGGTCTTTTGAACTACCACTCTTGCTCTTTAATTTGCCATTAAATTGAATCTAACAAGTTTCAATGTCCAAAAACATCCCATATATCTATCAGTGAGAAGATACTCTTCAGTCACCTCACAGTAATGTCAAACATCCACAACCCAGACACTGGCACTCAAATGATGTCTCTCTATGAAAAAAGCCAGAGACGTTTGAGATAGAAATATAAGAGGCAAACAGCTTTATGGCAAAAATAAGAAAACCAGATGGTAAACATTTAAAAAATAGTTTAATCAAACTACAAGGGCTTAATCTTGGGAGAATTGACTTGAAGTCTTTTCTCAGCTTAGTCTTGGTTTCCTGTCTTTAAATACCATTTAAATCTCACATCAGCTTGTTGAGAGGACAGATAAAATAATGAATCAACTTTGCAAACTGAATTGCTTGTACTTGATATAGGATAATGCCTTATTTTCACATTTTCAAATAGACCAATAAAGGACAAGGACAGCTAATATAAATTAGCAGCAGATCTTATAATGGAATTTTGCATGTGTACAACAGCTTAGTATCTTCCTTAGAATAGAATAGAATAGAATAGAATAGAATAGAATAGAATAGAATAGAATAGAATAGAATAGAATAGAATAGAATAGAATAGAATAGAATAGAATCTTTATTATCACTTTAAATATATACTAATTGGCATATAAAATGAAATTTCATTGTATTCAGCTCTCAAAAGATAACCATTATGCATTAAATTATGCTTAGATTCCATAAAGCTTCCCATTTACAAGCAGTGTATTGCAATGAGGTCAGGATTCCATTGGTGATTCTTTCCATAAAAAGGAAAAGTGAGAGAATGACTCTTTTGTCCTAAATATCTTCTATACATTCAGTTATCACTATAGACCTTCTTGTGGCAAAAAAAAAAAAAACATTGCATAAAGATTGGCTGAAATTGTCACCATATGATGAGTGTTAAGTGTGATGGGCTACTTGGGTGCAATAGATCATTATATGGCACAGATTTTATTGAGTAGTCTCTTCTGAGTTGCTGCAAATCATAATCAGGTCAGGGGTGCCATATGATGGCTTTTTTGTGCCCTGCAAACCAGATTCCACTTGTCAGCTTGGAACAGAACTTCTCACACTGCTGTTGTCTAGATTTAGAGACCTAGGCATCCAGTATGTTCATTTTGATTTATATTTCTTTAATTATTGTTACATCTCTTGTTACTTCCATGGCCTTCCATGTGAAGATAGCATATAATATATTGGGGCAATACAATCAAAGAAATAAGAACACAGTCTTCTTTCCATTACATATGGAAGTTATGACAGGTTGAAACACTCGGCCTTGCTGGAGAGAATTGCCTGAGAAGAAAGGCCTTTTGTTCCCTCAGTATTAATTTAGCATTTGAGAAGATCCACTAAGAACCTTAGGATTGTAATTTATATGCATAAAGCTATTGCTCTTCTTAGCTTATTGTCAGCATCATCCATACTGGCTGGGGAATTCTGGAACTTGAAGTCCACACATTTTAAAGTTGTAAGTTTGAAAAACATGTTATAGGTACAGCAGTGCTTGCAAGTATTGCCTCTCCTAACCCCTCCTAAAATTCCTGCATGCCAACCATTGCTATACTTATTATTAGGACATATGTCTATGTCAGAAGGAAAGGAGATATTTACTATGTAACTGTTGTAGCTCATATATAGGAAATTGAACATCATGATATGTAACAAAGCTATGCATGTTACTTTTACCTTTATCTACTCTTTTTCTTACTGTGGCATTTTCTATTTATTTCACCAAGGGCACCATATGCCTACATACATACATACATACATACATACACACATACATACATACTTATACACACACACATATATATACACACACCCATGAGTAGGAATGTGGTGCTCACAGTGACCATGTTCCCACTTGACTTCATTTTTAAGCTATTTCAATTAATATAAGTAATTGATTGATTAATTTATCAATGGAAGATAGCAATAGTAATAGCACTTAGACTTATATACTGCTTTACTGTGCTTTACAGCCCTCTCTCAGTGGTTTACAGAGTCAGCATATTATCCCCAACAATTTGGGTCCTCGTTTTACTCACCTCAGAAGGATGGAAGGCTGAGTCAACCTTGAGCCTGGTGATTGCAGGCAGCCAGCAGCCAGCAGATATAGCCTGTCGTACTGCACTCTAACCACTGAGCCACAACGGTTCATGCCAATATGCCAAGAGTCATAACAGTTGCCAGCACTATCTTTATTTATAAAAATAGATTGGGCCCCACCTAAGCCTTGTAGGCAATCTTACAAAATAAATGCATTACAAGTAGAGGCAACTTATTACTTCCCATGAAAAACCACCTCCCTGGAAAAAGGGAAAAGTAAGTGCAATGGAAGACAGCAGAGGCTGAATAGATTAGAATGAGAAATTTACATTGCAGATGCTGCATTGGGTGTCACTGGGCTCCTCATGCAGTTTAAAATGTGAATAGCAAACTTTAAATGGCTTGGTTCCTATGAATGTACAGGATCATTTTTTCCAGGTTCCATCCAGAATGCTTGATTCAGATGAGAATGTTTCTCTTGGTCAAAGGGAGACATACCCATAGACATAAAAACATCCTGGGTAGTGAGATTAGGAGACCCTGGACTAAAGTTTCCTGGCTGTTTCCTGGCAACATTACGGAAGAATCTTCTTCCAAAATTTAGGACAATGTGGGTATCATTTCAAAAGCCTGTCCAGATGGAATTATTCCACAGGAGTTTTGAAAGTTGACGTTGCTTTTGACTGTTGCATGGTATTGGGTAGCTTTAATTGTTACAGTTGATTTGATTTTTTTTAATTTTATTTTTATTCTGCTTTTTATTCTTGTCAAATGCCAGGAAAAGTTTGGATTTTGAGAGTATATCAAAAACATAAATAGATAAATGCATACACTTCACCAGTTTGCCTCCTGGTAAATTTGTAATAAGCTTCATCGACCACAGCAAGTACTTGGTGAACAAGCTAGCCTCCTCTGCCCTGTGTGGTAATCATGCCCATAAATACCTTCTCAAAATTCAATTAGCTCAGGCTTTCCTTGGTTATGACTTTATTTCATCAGTTGTTCAAAGGCTCCATTTCTTTTTTACAATATCTCCCAGGAAACACATGGCAAATATACTTCCTATTGAATAGACGTATGAGTGTGCAGGTACCTTAAAACAGATTTGATTTTGTTACAAAGAGAGAATTTTTTTAAAAAAATCCCAAATTTGAACTCTTACTCTGGAGAAAAAGCAACATGTGTGATAAAGTCAACCATGAGTAAAAAATCCAATGTAAGTCAGTGGCAGGAGACTTAAATCAAGAAAGGAAAGGAAACTTTTGATACAATCCCTTATTAATGGGCCTCATACACTGTTATGCGATGTGATGATCACTACTGTTTTTGATAGCTTTGAAAGGGGATTAGATTACTTGATTCTCGGCAACTTTTTGTGGCTGACAACTCCATGATTCTGGTTGGGAAATTTTGGGAGTTGAAACCCACATGTCTTAAAGTTGATGAGGTTGAAAAACACTGGGTTACATGGATAATAATTTGTCAATAACTTCTAGTCATAAAAATTAGAAACCACCAAGTTCCGCAGCTCTATGAATGAATCTGCTAGGGAGAAGTAAGACAAAAGGTCTATTGCTTTCACACATCATCTGAGTTTCACAGAAGCACCTACCAGATGTTGTGAGAAGTTAATCTAAAGTTTTTGATGTGATCCAGCTCAGCTTCTCTTACTTTTATGTAAGTGAGGTTACATTGCTATAAAGGCACTGAATGATCTCAACTGTTTCAAATGGAGGGAATTACTGCATTCTCATGGTCGTGCTTGCTGAAAATAAGCATAGGACTTAGAACTTCCATTTGAAGTAGTCAGTTGGGTGACTGTTTTGTTACATTTTAGTTAGGGAATGGTTATGGAAGAGGTTTCACTGTACTAATGATGCTGTACATTTCTCAGAGTTGATTGATTGGATTGATATAGAAGCATTGATAGTTGATAGATGGATGGATGGATATATTGATTGATTGATTGATTGATTGATTGACTGATTTCTAGCACAGCAATATAATGATGGATAATAATGTTCTATAATATAGAATCATTTTTCTAGATAAAACCATAAAATGGTCCTAGATCATAAGTTCTCCACAAACTTTTATACTCTAGACCAGGGATATCAAACTTGCATTGTCATGGTATCATCATGTGATGTATTTTTCCCTCTTTGCTAAACTGGACATGGGCATAGCCAGCACGTGATACATCTGGTCATGGGCTGTAAGTTTGACAGCCCTGCTCTAGACAGTACTGATCTCTGCTTTAAAATCTCCATACTCATTCCAGAACTTTGGAAAGTTTTTTTGTGAAACTATTGACCTAAATTAAGCTACATCTCTATAAATGGACTTTGATTCACATCTCAAATATCTTCCAACTTTACATAACTACAGTGCAAAAGCTTCTATATTTTCCACCAATTCAGAATGACAATTAGCTTTTCACTGGAAAAAGTATATAAAGCTGCCCACCGAAGATTAATCTGAACTAATCCTAATGCTTTACCCTTTGATCCATTTTGATGTGAAAGCACTGAAAGCTTTCTGACCTTTACCCAAAATACTGAACCATCTACAGGGCTTCTACTCTTGTGCTGCTACTATTACTATTGCAACCAGTTTCTCAGTTTTGTGCTGACTTGGCTGAGAAACTAAATTGTAAAACAGCAGGGACCTACCTGCTGAAAAACATCGTGATTCATTTCCCACCACACTTAAATCTAGCAGAAAGTGACTAATGCAGCTAATGAACTATTTCATGAAGCTGCCGTGGAAAATAGCTTCTTTGGGATATCAAGGGATTGTGCCACATTTGGGATAAATGAAACTCTTTTCCTGATGGAGTGCTATGAGCAAATAATTACTGGGGGAAGTGCAGTTATAAAATATATGCTCACTGCTTTCAGTTATATACAAAAAGGCACATCCATAAAACATCTGGATCACCCCTTGGACACCATTGACATTGACCAAATCACCATCACTCAATTGTAAAAGGCAGTTTTACTTGGAGCAGCTTACATCCTATGATAATAACATGAACACCATCAAACAATGATATCTGCCTATCCCATGTCTTTGGAAAGGACTTGATAAATGGACAAAGATTACAAATCTAGTCTCAATATTGACTGGCTATGCCACCAATCATCACCGTCGTCATCATCATCATCATTGAAGATCTATAATAGATATATTAAGAAAATAATAAGATAAATAAATATTACAATATGTCAAGCCCTGAGGGGTCCTTGGTGCTCTCTCAACTTGCTTGCTTTCTTGCAGACATTTCATTACTCAAACTAGGTAACAACATCAGTGCTCGTGTTGTCTGGTGGAAGTGTGCCTGAAGGCAAAGTTTTCCCATCTGCATGCTGTCCGAAGTGTTGGAGGCCATATCAGGGGTGGTATTCAAATAAAGTTGCTCCCGGTTCGGTGGGCACGGCTTGGTGAGGGCACTTTGCACACGTGCACACACTTTGCGTGCACGCACGTGCCAAACGGGCAGGATGCCGGTCGCTGCAGCAGCTGCCACGCAGCTTTATTCTGCGCCATGCAAAGCAGCTGCGTTTTGAATTCTGGCTATAAAAGTGTGTGTGGGAGGCCAGGCGGGTGGGTGGGCCAAGCACAGAGCAGCAGCGGAGAGAACCGGTTCGGTCTCTGTTGCTCATCGCCACTACCAGCTCTCCAGGACTGGGCAGAACCGATCGAATGCCACCACTGGCCCATATGTAGCACTAATAACTGCTTAGAGAGGGCTATAAAGCAGTATATAAGCCTAAGTGCTATTGCTAATAAAGGAGAATATTTGGAGCTTGGTGCTCTGATCGTAAATGCTAGTGACGATGTGACCTAGTTAGGGTAGTGAAACATCTGCAAGAAAACGAGCAAGCTCAGAGAACACCAAGAACCGCTCATGTCAACCCTGAGCTACAAATAGTCTCCTTGATTAATATCAGCCTCTGAAAATCAAAGTTGAAAGATTATGATATAAACCAGCTATAGTGATCCCACGAGGTGTCATGCAAAAAAATCTTGGATGACACTTAACAAATCTACACTTTGACAAATTTTCCATCTGTCAACTACAAAAAGCCACATTGCTTGGACCCAGCAGGGATGGGATTCTACCAGTTCGCACCTATTCGCTAGAACTGGTTGTTAACATTCTGAGCAGTTCAGAGAACCGGTTGTTAGAAGAAATTACTGGCCTAATCCTGTAAGGAAGGCAGGAAGGAAAAAATCTGGTGTTGCTTACAGAAACTGCCTCTCCATTAACTCTCATTACATTCTTGGCAGGACTAGACTTCCTGTGTCAGGAACGTTTCTGGAGTTTTTTTGCCCTCCTTTGGTGGTACTTTGCTTGTGTGGAGTGACCATTCAAAGTTACAATGGCACTGAAAAAAAGTGACTTATGACCGTTCTTCACACTTACGACTGTTGCAGCATCCCCACAGTCATGAGAGGCCAGGCGAAGAGATGCGTGCCTCAATGTGAGTGATATTGAGTTGGTCACACCCAGCCAGTCACATGACCACCAAGCTACGCCCACCAACTAAGCCATGCCCACAGAACCGGTTGTTAAAAAATTTGAATTCCATCCCTGTTTGGACCTATACATACAACAATACATTATTATACCCTAGGATCTTAGGAAGCACTCGATGTATATGAAGGTCAATGCCAGTTAAACAACTGGCAGTTGTGGTATCACATTATTTTTATTAATTTATTGTGATTTGTCAATCGCTTACAAGATAATAGGTATAAGTGTATACATAATTATGAAGACATGAAATGGGTAAATATAAGAAAAATAAAAGAAACAATAGGACAGGGATGGTAGTAGGCACATTGGTGCGCTTATGCACACCCCCTACAGACCTCTTAGGAAAGGGGTGAGGTCAATAGTAGACAGTCTAAGGTTAAAGTTTTTGGGGTTTGGGGAAGAAACCACAGAGTCAGGTAGACTATTCCAGAAATTGACCACTCTGTTGCTGAAGTTGTATTTCCTGCAATCAAGTTTGGTGCGGTTTATCCTGAGTTTGTATCTATTGTGTGCTCTTGTGTTGTTATGGTTGAAGCTGAAGTATTCATTAACAGGTAAGTCATTGCAATGTATGATTTTATATACCATACTTAGTTCGGACCGAAGACAGCATAATTCAAGGTTTTCTAGGTCTAGAATTTCAGGTTTGGTGGCATAAGGTATTCTACAAGTAGAGGAGTGGAGAATTCTTCTTGTGAAATATTTTTGGACTTTCTCAACTGTGCTAATATCAGATATGTAATGTGGGTTCCAGACTGATGAGCTGTATTCGAGTATTGGTCTAGCAAATGTTTTGTATGCACTAGTTAGCAGTGTGATATCACCAAAGCAAAAGCTACGTAGGATTAGGTTAACAATTCTTAGTGCTTTTTGGGCTATGTAGTTACAGTGGGCTCTAGCACTTAGATAATTAGAGATGAGTACTCCAAGGTCCTTGACAGAGTTTGGATCATCAACATGGTCTTGACTATTCAGCTTGTATTTTATTTTCTGATATATTTTTTTGCCAATATGTAGGACAGAGCATTTATTTGTTGAGATTTGAACACATCATTGTGTTCTATATGTAACAATAACAAGTCATGTGACCAAATTAAAGGACTGATTAGTCATAGTGGGGGTGGGGGGTTGTGTGCTTTTTCATTGCAAGATTTGGGAGATACACCTCTCGAAAAAATGCCAATTCTTCTCCAAACATTCTTTCCCAACTGATATCTACTAATTGTAATCAAACTACAGCTTCCAAAGTCTCAAGCTGGCATAGCTGTTGAAGATGGCAGGTTAGATAGAATACAATCTATTTCACAGTCATATTAGTTCATATTAGTTCATATTCATATTAGTTATGCAGTTTTCTTAGGGAAAGAAATCCCTGTGGTATTCATATTCTCTGTCTCTCTGTCTCTGTCTCTCTCTGTCTCTGTCTCTGTCTCTCTCTCTCTCATACACATAACTCATAACTGCATATACACATACATACATACACTTTGCAAAAGTAATTAAGAGGCTCCTAAGCTTAGGTATTGGTTGGAAAATGTATGCTGAGTAATTTATAGGAATCAGAGCACTGAATGACTATTTTTGGCATCCAAATCAGGGTTAGCAGCTATGTCCATTAAGAATTATTATGTGCTAATCTTTCAAGACATACAGTTACACATTGTTTACCAGCAAACACCATTCATTCTCCTTTTAATTAAAGAAGGATCACATGACATTGCTTTGCTCCTCTATATACCAGCATGCATGCTGCTGCATTCCTCTTAATGAAAATCCTGAATATTAGTCCTTATGATGACTTATCAAACCAGGACTTATTAGAATTTTGTTGCTGTAGCGAGGATTTGCTGGGTTGTATGTCACTGTATAGAATCCAGCGAAATGCTAAAGTCCTGTTGTGTGAAGAAGCAGAACTGCCATTTCTATTTATCTAATGGACCCCAAAACACAAGTGAGAAATTCCTTTTTATCCATAAATCAGTGACTCTGGCCTTACATGTCAGGAAATTGTTCAACTTGTTACAGAACATAGTAGGGTCTCAGAAGAATTATGTCATGAAATGAATTTACAAAGGAATCCAAGACGCCATCCCATCCCACAAATGGAATAGGATTGTCACTGAATGTACAGGCTGGTGAGGTAGTTTAACAAAAAAAAGTTTTGCTATGAGTTGGAATAATTTTCTTATTCATTCCAGGGTATAATACCTTCTGTTTAAAGGGGATCCAGTCTTATATCATTACACCCTATAACTCTACATGAAATTTTGTCTCCTTGCAAGCACTGCCTTTGAGGACATGTCCTACCATTCTCTAGTACAGTTGCCTCTTTTAGCTGAGATTCTCCTCAGTGAATGCAGGCAATGCTTATATTTCTGGAAGCTCAGTTCAGGACCATAATGCTTCCTGTATGCATTTTGATGAAACCTATGTAATGTTTAATGGGCTGAGCCTAACACAGCTCTGTCAGTTTTGTGACATCTTTATTTATTTTTATTTATTAATTTATTTTTGCCAATTGGTTACAAGATAATAGGTATAAGTAAAAACATAGATATGAATACATGGATACATATAAGAAAATAAAAAATAAAAGAAACAATAGGACAGGGATGGTAGACACATTGGTGCACTTATGCATGCCCCCTACAGACCACTTCGGAAAGGGGTGAGGTCCATAGTAGGCAGTCTAGGGTTAAAGTTTTTTAGGTTAGGGGATGAAACCACAGAGTCAGATAGACTCTAGAGTATTCCAGACATTGACCATTCTGTTGCTGAAGTTGTATTTCTTGCAATCAAGTTTGGCACGATTAACCTTGAGTTTGTATCTATTGTTTGCTCTTGTGTTTTTATGGTTGAAGCTGAAGTATTCATTGACAGGTAGGACATTGCAATGTATGATTTTATATACAATATATATAGATCGGACTGAAGGTGGCATCGTTCTATGTTTTCTAGGTCTAGAATTTAGAGTCTAGTGGCATAAGGTATTCTGCAATGAGTAGAGGAGTGGAGAACTCTTCTTGTGAAATATTTCTGGACTTTCTCAACTGTGTTAATATCAGATACATAATGTGGGTTCCAGACTGATGAGCTGTATCGAGTATTGGTCTAGCAAATGTTTTGTATGCTCTAGTTAGTAGTGTAAAATTACCAGAGAAAAAGCTAGGTAAGATTAGGTTAACAACTCTTAATGCCTTTTTGGCTATGTAGTTACAGTGGGCTCTAGCACTTAGAGATGAGTACTCCAAGATCCTTGACAGAGTTTGGATCATCAACAAGGTCTTGACTATTCAGCCTGTATTTTATTTTCTGATTTATTTATTTTTTGACAATATGTAGGACAGAGCTTTTATTTGTTGAGAATTGAAGTTGCCATTTGTTTGACCATTCTGATATATAGTCAAGGTCTTTTTGAAGGGTAGCAGTATTGTCTGTGGTGTTGAATAGCTTTACATTGTCAGCAAAGAGAACACAGACATTTATGTAGAGTATGAAAAGAGTTGGTCCTAGAACACTGCCTTGTGGGACACCACTGTTGACAGGTACAGAATTTGATAGGATGCTCCCAATTTTGACCATTTGTTGTCTGTTTGACAGGAATGCTTCTATCCAGTTATGCAGGTGTCCAGAGATACCATAAGATTTTAGTTTTAGGAGCAGTTTGTCGTGTATCACTGAATGAAAGAATTTACAGAAGTCTATGTCGATTGCGTCTATTGCTTTGCCCTGATCGAGTTGTGTAGTCCATATGTTTTTACAGTGTAAGAGTTGCAGATTACATGATAGTTTTTTCATGTAATCTTCTCATTTCTGCATCCCAGGCAGGCAGCAAAAAACATGACAAGTTAATTAAGCCCCCTGCAGTGGCTCCTACAATATATTTCGTTGGATGGGTTAGAGGTTCTGCATTATAGAACATCATAATTTATTATAATTCTTTTTCTGCCAAAAGGGTTCTTCTTTCCACCAAGTCTGATCCATTTATCAGCTCAAACATTTCCTCTTTGGGCTTTCTTGTTCAAGGTGCACTGCCTCCTTGAGGCAGATAAAACCTGGGACTGTTTTCATGCCACTCTGCCAGTCGGATGAATATCAAACTCTCAAAGAAAGCAAACTGATTTCTGCACCTGATGTGCTGCGATAAAATTGATAGCAACTATCCTATTGAAAGTGGCTGCACAGTTGGCTGCATAATCATATGATACGAGCAAGGTAGGGGTAATGCCTTCTGGGATGATTACCAGCTAACCGAATGTATTCCATTCATTTTAAAATACATTTTTAAAATACAGGGAGAGAGCAGATTGGGTGGTTGTTGTTATTTGAAGCCCAGCAGAACAGAGGCATAATAAAAATGCCTGGGACACCTAGTAAATTGGTTTCATTCACCCACACCTCCTTCTTTCACTAAAACTTCCTGGGAAGCAAAGCAATGTTCATAGGTCAGTTAGTAAGAAGATAAATAAAGCAGGAATCAATGTACCAGTGCACATTGTAACATATATCATGCACTTGATAGAAAAAATAGGGCTTCCACTAAGAGACCATCTGGGTGATTGATGCACTCAAGGAGAGTTGTTCCTTTGCTCCTGTTGCTTTGTGATCAACAGGTGTGTCCTCTGGGTATGATGAGAATTATAGATCAATGTATGCCAAAAGTAACATATTGGAGAAAGATAAAATAAGGACCGCTTTCAAATCCATGAAAGCAGACTTGTAGTCATACAGCAGTTCTTCACCTTCTTCTACTCCCTCTGCAGCCCTAACAGTCCAAAATCTAGTTTGGGGCAGGTGTGAGGCTATGCAGAGATAGATAGTGGGGGAATCTGTTTCCATGACTGATATCAATTCTATCAGCAGACAGATTACACGGTATGTTATTTCTATGTTTATGGGTTCTTGTATATAAAAGAATTTGAAAGCCCAAAGCTTGGCTTTAGGACTGAGGTTGTCCTTCTTCATCTTATAGTTTTTTTTTTAAAGACTGGATGATAAACTATAATGTGGCTCACTTGATTTTGTTTGACTTTGTACTCAGATACCGTATGATTTGGTATTCAGTATTGTGTAAACCCAGACAACCGTGTTTTCACAAAACTGTTATTATTCAAGCCCTAATTTAGTATGATGCAACCCAAAATATACTGTTTGAGATAAGTTAGCTACATTTATTTTCAACATATTTAAGAATTTGTTCCACCAATTTCAGTGAAGACTAATACTGGCTAATCTGGCTTCAGTGGATCCAACCCTTAAAGGATTTTTTTTATGTAATGTTTCAGAAGATTAAATGAAATTATGTTAAATCCTGAACTATTTACTTTAGGCTTGTTGTCATTCTTCTTACTACAAGAAGAAGTTTTGATCTTGATCCTGCACATTAAAAATCCTCCCATTAATTGTTCAAATTTAGCCCCATTTAGCAACTAAAACTGTTTTTGGTTTGTAAGGACTTCAGATGGGAGGTTTAGTTGTTTAATTTTTTTTCTTTGTAAGAAAAAAATCCCTCCACATTAAAAAATGAGATTTTTGGGAGACAAATTATACATTACCTTAATCACATGACAAGTAGATGAGTTTATGTTTTATTTTTAGGTTGGTCTAGATTGAGCCCTCAAAATAAAAGTCTATGGTCAGCTTCAAAATATACACAATGGGCAGTTTGATTTTTGCAGAAGGATTCTCCAGATGGCATGAGCAATTTTCCACTTGTGGAAGCATTCAAATATCTATTCCCCCATGCAGTTTAAAATGGAAAGTCTAGAAAGGATTTTATTAGCTCATCTGTTTGCATAAATCAGCTCAACATATGTAGGACAAACAATTGTGAAGGATCTAAACTAGATACATGTTTAGGTTCTGAGTGACTGGTAGCATGTTTTGGAAAGGATCCGTATAAGGATTGTTCTAAATTTTTAGTAAATGACACTCATCACATTTATAGCTAATTTAATTTTACTCTCATAAATCTTTCTGAAAATACTCCAGAACAGTTTTTCATGAAAAGTTGCCAAAGTTGGATATTAGGCTGTAGTATGTGTAATCAACATGCTATGTGATACTTAACAGTATTTGAAATTTGACAATGAACAGTCTATAGACTTTGATATCTGACATCTGTTATTTAGCAACTGATATTGTTGAATATTTGGCAGCCTATGTATTGGTATCTGTTCCCTTACAGTAACTAATATTTCCAAATGATTTGCTGGCTCTATTTTTATTATTGGGAGTAGGAGATATCTTAAATATTGTATTTTTAAAATCATTTTTCCTTAAGTATCTTGTATACTTTGCAATAGTGGGCCCTCCTTTTTCAGAGGCACTTGTCTAAGTATGTCAAGCAGCTCTGATGGAATTCTGACATCCCAGCTGTTGTCAGTATTGCCAGGATTTAAGATAAAGGATGGAAGTGTGGTGGAAAGGCTGGGCATTGGTTGCTAGCCTTGATCAAAATATTTATTTAAATAGAACTGTACAACTGTGGGAGGCAAGGACCATACTTGGCTTTGAGTAGAGGGCAGAAACCACAAGCCAAAAACTGAGTCAGGTCAGGACAAAAATCTAATTTAAATTTAATTCATTAGTTAAACATAGTGGGTGTGACTACTTCCAGTGTATTAATGTTCCACCCTCAACACCTTGTCATATTTACAAGTGAACAAGGACCAGACTGGTTGAGAAAATTATAGTAATGAAGACTACAATAATGATGAACTGTTCAGAATATGAAATAGAGCTGTTTTTGGTAATGTAAAAAGTAGATATGGAGGAAAAGGAAAAAAATGAGATTTTCCATGCTGTGTCCATCCGAAGGGCTGAGTGTTCCCTTGGTTTACCAGTAATCTTGCCATACAAGATGAAAATTGAGGCAGAGTCCCATAAATAGCCAAGCAGGGTGCAATCATGGTTGATGCCTCCTATTTCAGAATGAGGAAAGGCAGTGCAGTGAGGTGATACTTTAAGTTAGCCACGATTGTATTGATCAAACAGTGGGTTCTTCTTTGAGCAGCAATATCACACTACTAGTGCCATCACTAAGAACGACTATGAATGAGGGTAAACATACATGTTCCAGAATAAAGCTGCAGGATTTGGGTCAGTCACCTCAACCAGAGGTTTTGTCTTCTGGGATCCATGCTGGAGTCCATCCTCAGGGAAGTTCTCTCCAGCAGAATGTGAGGGAGATGAATTAATAGTTGACTGATATATTGCTTCCTGGGCTTGATGGAACCCCAGCTTGAGAACACCCCTCTCCCCCCAAGTGAAAACAACTTGGTAGCTTAACAGAAAGGTCCTTGTTATTAGAGATCTAATCTGAAATGGGCCCATCTTTTAGCTTATGCCCCTGGCTTTCAGTCATCCTGGGACTGGGAAGAAATGAGATCCAAAACAGGTCTGGGCTGTCCCCACATTAGCATACAGCAGGGAGCCAATCGGGATACACAGAGTTTACAATGTCATTCAGCACCAGCGGGCATCCTGCTGCTAGGTTAGCGCACAGTATGCACATGTAAATGTCCAAGGGAGCCAGACAGAATGCTAATGGAAAGCACAGCATGCAAAATTTTATACTGTTTCATATATCTTAACCAGTTCAAAGTCCAAATCCCTTATAAGAAAGGTAACCATCATCCCCCCCCTTTTTTTTTAAAAAGCTAGATCCTAAATCTTCAGATATTTGCAGCTTTGTTATCAGAAATAAGAGGTTGTTGGGAGAACAATATCTCCAAAGATGATTTCATGGTTTAGAGGACTCTGCCTCATTGGACAACTGCACTCCATGTTAACTCAGAAGAAAGCTTCGCTAAGTGCATGTAGTTAATCACATTTTATCACCTTCCATTTCAGTCCACTGCAGCTCTTACAAAATGGATTGTTCTGTTTGGAAAAAGCCCAGTGATTTTTGTTTACGTAGCCTACTGACAGCAAATATTACAGGCGATTAATTTCTGCTGTTGTCACAATTTGTGTTTTAGATGGGATCAACAGTGCCCCCAAAAATATATTGAAGAGAATAATTACAGTTCTTGAACAAGGAAAGATCTGAAAGTGTCTTTGCTGACTGTGAAAGTCTTGAGGAGGAATCATTCAGCAGCTGAGAATGACCAAAGTATGGTTCTTCAGCTTTATTGATGGGGTGATTAAGAGTTAGTGGAGAAGCTCCTAAGACTGACTGCTTGTCCTGGAAAAAGGAGCCATGCCTTTGTACAAACCCTGGAATGTTGCCTGTCAATGTGATGAAATATACGATGACGTTTGCTTGTGCTGGGCTATAGATAAATCATCCTGGAAGATGCTACCAGTCCAAAATGTCTATTATGTTTTATAGGCATTTTAAAAATAGCCTAGCAGTAACAGGAGCAGGAGGGAAGGGGTGGATCCTAATAAGGTAAGAAAAGAAAACTGAGCCAATGTTGTAATGGAAACATTTACGTTCCAAGCCAAGCATGTGCTTGATTATAGTGGTGCTCTCTTTATTGTACTGCCTGGAGCTGAACAAGATCTATTAAAAAGCTGTGTCTGAGATGCACCAACCCAACAGGCTAGGCGTCTTCACATGGCAACATTTGGAACTGTCTCTTCATATTGTCCCAAAGGTGCTTTTTCAGGAGGCAACTGGACTTTCTTGTTTTTCTTTGAAGAAGAAAATTTTGCTTCTCATCCAAGAAGCTTTTTCAGCTCTGACTGGATGATGGGGAATGGAAGGATTTATACTCCTTATAAACAGCTGATCATACTGTACAGGAGTATAAATCCTTCTATTCTCCAGTCAGAGCTGAAGAAGCTTCTTGGATGAGAAGCAAAACTTTCTTCTTCAAAGAAAAACAAGAAAGTCCAGTTGTCTCTTGAAAAAGCACTTTTGGGAAACCAAGACCTAGATCAGGGGTCTCCAACCTTGGCAACTTTAAGCCTGGCTGACTTCAATTCCCAGAATTGCTGGCTGGAGAATTCTGGGAGTTGAAGTCCTCCAGGCTTAAAGTTGCCATGGTTGGAGACCCCTGACTTAGATGACTGATAATCTCCACAGATGTCTCTTTATATTGCTATGCTCTTATGTGCATATGACTACAACTCTTTTATACTGTGAAGGGATCCACACCATAGTTTTAAGATGCAGACTAGTACCCTCTCCCAGAGGGTAGGAAAGATTACTACCTTCCCATAGGGTAGTACTTGGTTGGTGAATATCAAACCCAGGAATTTGTGGTGCCTCTGACCAATGCAGAGCAGATAGAAAAATGGAATTTGAGTATCCATACATGGAATTCACTGATCTCTTGAGTTCTTAATGGAATCTTCTACATGCCTAAACATGGGCCAATAAATAGGTGCTGAAGCTTTTTAAAAAGGGAATGGGCAGATAAATTGTCTAGTAGTAACCCAAAGGAAGTGGTGTATGTCCTTTCCAAGTTGACCTGATAGGATTTTCAACATCTTACACTTGTGTCAGTTTCTGGCATGTTCTGATGAATTGCCTTGCACACTGGTCTTTGATAATTCCTGATTTTTTCAATTATATCTAATCTGAAATAAGCAATGCAAAATGTTTGCTAAACCACATCGCACGCAAGGGTTTCATTTAATGTTTCATTCATCATTTTGAATAAGATTTTTGAAACAAAATACACTCTTTTCCTGATTGCAGTCTTGTGGAGAAAAGTAATCAATTAATTTCTTGGGATAAAAAGAAGAACTCTGCCATTTACTTGATGTTGACATGTATTTAAGAGAAATGCATAGCATATTTCTGGTACAATTAATTGCCTTGGACCTAGTTATGCCATCCTTTGATAATTTCCCATGGGATTGGAATATTCAATTTCATAGTTGTTATTGGTAGATCACAAAGTGCCTCTTTGAAAATGTGCCAATGACTTGGCTGTTCTTTTTCATGAAAAGAATGGTAGCTGGATATCTCAGTTGGCTAGAAAAGTGATATCCTTTGAATGCTTTCCAGATTAAAGAAGCTTTTCCTCCTGACAGCAAACATGAAACTTCATTAAAATCAATGGTTCCATCTAGTCTAATTACATTCAAGAATTTCTGCAGACCTTTGAGTAGATTAGGTTAAATATGTTCTATGAATGGACTTACAAATCTTGAATTAAAGAATAACAGAAGTGAATGTTGGAAATATAAAGAACCTGAGCTCTGGGATTGTATGAAAACTATTAATAGTGCATTGCAGAATGCAGATTGCAGTGAACAAATCTGTTTCAGACTATGGGATGCCAAGCTCATGTCTGGAAAGTGAATCAAAGAATTGAAAAACGGGGGGAAAATGCTGTGAATCTTACATTAAATTTCACATTAGTGGTCAACAGTTACGGCATGTATGTGTGTGTCAGTGTATGGTCCTATTGCCTGTTTGGCATAAAATATATATGTGCATACTGTAACTTTCAATTTACAGATTAAATTGACAGGAAGAAAAGACTTACTGTTGAAGAAACAGATTTATTTATTTCTTTAGTTTATATTCCATCCATCCATCCTCTCTCTCACTCTCTTTCTCTCTCTCTCTCTCTCTTCAAATTCAGCTTTGTTCGGGTATTTTTCCACATCATTATAGTTGTGCTTTTAAATTCTGGCCCTTGGATATCTGCCTGCCTTTATGATTGGCTGTAGGAACAGGGCATCCCCGCCCTGCCTAAAGCTACAACTTTAAAAGCACAACTATAATGACGTGGGAAAATACCTGAACACAGCTGAATACCATACATATAAATATTCACGAAAACTTAAGAAAACAAATATGTGTGTGTGTGTGTGTTGTGTGTGTATGTATAAATATATGTATATATAAGTATATGTATATGTATAAATATATGTATGTATGTATGTATGTATGTATGT
>BHEV01035409.1:0-21425 GCA_004319985.1 Emydocephalus ijimae | reverse complement strand
TGAGGCCAGCGTCTTTGAATTTCTGTAGGACCGCCCTCAGTCGTTTTTCCAATTGTTTTTTGGTAGGGGCTGCTACCAGAACATCGTCGAAATAGGGCACGACTTCTTTAATTCCCTGCAGCAATCTCTCCATTAGACTTTGAAAAATGCCCGGTGCAATGCTGACCCCAAACTGGAGCCGGTTACATTTGAACGCCCCTCTATGTGTCACTATGGTTTGGGCTTTGGCGGTTTCAGCATCGACTGGCAGTTGTTGATAAGCTTGAGCCAGGTCGAGCTTTGCAAAGATTTTGCCACCCCCTAGTGAGTGCAGGAGATGTTGGACTACGGGCACTGGGTAGGCGCTCTGCTGCAATGCGTGGTTGAGGGTGGCCTTGTAGTCACCAAAAATTCTCAGGGAGCCATCGGGTTTGATGGGGGTGACAATTGGGGTCTCCCAACGCGCATGATCGATGGGTTCTAACACGGCTTGCACTATTAGTTTGTCTAATTGTTCATCTATTTTAGGCTTGAGTGCAAAAGGCACTCGGCATGGTTTGAGACGGATGGGAGCGATGTCAGGGCTGAGATTAAAGGAGATAGGGGACCCCTTGTACTTGCCTAGATGTTCACTGAAGACTTCTGCTTCCCAGTCTTTGTCTTCTGTGTGGTTGATGCCTGCCATCTCGATCCCCAATGGCGTGAACCACTGCAACCCGAGTAGGCTGGGTCGGTCTTGATCAACGATTGTGAGTGGTAGGATGGTGGTATGGTTTTTGAACGAAACTTTAAAATGTCCAGTGCCAGCGACCGGAATGCGATTACCTTGATAGTCTCTTAATATTATCTTCTGGTCGCTTAGCTCTTGGCGGCGGATGCTGGGAATTAGTCGTTTTATGGTCCTCCAGGAGACCATAGAGAGGGAGGAACTGGAGTCTACCTCCATGGTGCAAGGTTGATTCTCAATGGTGACCCCTACATGTATCTTTCATGCATCTATTGATGAAGCATGGCCGATGGTGACTGTTTGGTGCGTTTCTTCCCTTCTGGGTACCTTGATGAACTTACTGGGTCAGCTGTCCCGGTTCCACCGGCTGTCATTTTGGTGGTCCTGGTTCATGGTGGGGGTGCCATCACTTCTTCTTGGGCTGCTTCCTCATCGTTGGGGGCTGGAATTTCGTTTGTTGCGGCATACTTTGGCAATATGTCCTCGTTTTTTGCAAAAATGACAAAGAGCATCCAGGAACTTACATTCAGAATGTGGGTGATTTCCTCCGCAGCCGGCACATTGGTAACTCGACTTACGACCACGCTGGTCTCGTCGCTTGCATTCTGACTGAAGTCTGTGTATTTCTTCCTCTTCACTGTCAGAAGAGGATTCGATGTCGCCGTGGTGGGTGGATGCTGTGTGTTTTTCTGCTGCGGTTGTCGTCTCACTGGTGGGTTGGAGGTTGGTTCTGTTTGAACGCCGCATTTGCGCTGCTGACTTACGGGTGGCTGCGGTGGCTTCGGCTATGGCGTCGGAGAGGGAGATGTCCCCTTTAGCCATCAGCCTGCTTTGGAGAGTTGGATCTTTCAGGCCGAGGACGACTCGGTCACGCATGGCCTCGTCTAGATTGGCAAATCCGCACAAGCTTCCGAGGTTTCTCAGGTCGGCTACGAATTCTCCGATGCTCTCTCCCTCATGCTGATCCCTCTGGTAAAAGTCATGCCAACGGATGAGGATTGGCACCGCCAGGTTGTAATGGTTCCGGAGGGTGGGAGCTAGGGTATTCCATTCCATTGTCTTGACGTCTGCGGGCTTTGCGAGTGCCTTGGCCATTTTAAAAGCGGCGGGTCTGCAGTGTGTTAGAAAGACCGCTTGCTTCTTGCTGCCGGTGGCGTCCTTCAGGTTGTTTGATTCCAAGAACATTTGGAAACGATCAATGTAGGACCCCCAGTCCTCGCTGGCCAGATCGAATGGTGCGGGTGGCACGGCGCTGCTGGCCATCTTGCTGGTCGTTTATGCGCTTTCTGCCACGTGCTAGTCAGCTCTGTTGTCTCATTATCCCATCCTTGTCGTCAGTTTTAAGTCTGGGTGGTGGGTCCCAAGGAGAGACGAGACTCGAAGTAGTGACAACAGCTCTTTATTATGAAATCAGATACTGAGACAAGACTCCCAGCCAAGGCAGCTCTTTTTATAGAGCTGGCTGTGGCTAGGCAGCCTATGACATGCATTTGAGCTTGCTGCGCTTGGTTTTACCCAATCGCAGCAGCCCGAATATGAACCAATCAGAACGCTTAGTATTGTCCAATCACGGCCTGGCTTTTCCGGACCAATTGGAATGCAGGCCTACAAGCCTGCTAGTATGGAACACCAAGTGTCCAAATTTTAATTATGCTACAGTGGGTATGCTGCAATGGTCGGTAGTGTGAAAAATTGTTATAAATCACTTTTTTCCACTGCTGTTGTAACTTTGAACAATCACTAAATGAATGGTTGTAAGTTGAGGATTATCTGTATATGACTCTAGGTCTTTAAAAAAACATTGTGAAACGAAGAAGGAAATAGCTGTGAATCTCTTATTTGGGCCCTGATTAGGCTATAGTAAATTTCCTTCCTTGTTTCCTTCTTCATGGTTACAATTTCCTTCTTCATATTTAGAAAAATAAGCTGATGCCAGGGATTTCAAACTGTGAGTTGGAACCAGAGGTGGTATTCAGCAGGTTCTGACCAGTTCTGGAGAACTGGTAGCAGAAATTTTGAGTAGTTCAGAGAACCAGTGAATACCACCTCTGTTTAGCCCCCATCTATTGTCTGCCTCCTGAGTCCTAGCTAATCAGCTGAGTCTTCTTTTGTTGCCCTGCATAGGAGAACACAGCTGGAAAGCAGGTTAATGGGATAGGGAAGGAATGGAAATTTTACAGTATCCTTCTCCTGCCATATCCATCAAGCCACACCCACAAAGCCACACCCACAAAGCCACACCATGCCCACCAAGCCACGCCCACAGAACCAGTAGTAAAAAAAAATTGAATACTTCCACTGCTCACAAGGCCGACATCAATCATGCAAGTGTGAAATGAGTTAATTCTACTTTTTTGCAAAGTTAAAACTCACAGAATCATGCAAGTCTAAAAGTATGTTTTTCTCCCCCCATTACTCTTTACAGCTCACAACGCTTAGGAGGGTCTTTTCTAAATCACATGTGCCATCCACATTCCTGCTGCAGGATAAAATATCTGGCCATTCCCTTGATTGCTTCTCTTTGCCCTGACTCCCAGGGTTGTTCCCACACACCACTCTGCACTGCCATCAAGACTAAAAACCATTGATCCCCAACATAAGCATTTACATTCAAATTATTAAACTGAATTAAGTGGAACTGGCAAACAATGTTGCCACATAGTATACATGCCTGTTCAGCATATTCTTCCTCGGTTTTTTAGTAATCTGCAATTCTCTAATATTTTACTGTTCATCTGAACATACTGAATCCAATTTTATCTGGGTCTCTTTAATCCTAAATTCTTTTCACTTTTTTTCCTGTTTTATATTCCCTCCTTGTCCTTGGGTTACCTGAGCCTGCATAGTTTAAAAACATTGGCTCAAAGAACTCTGTTTGTTATTAATATATACATCTGGGATTTGCTGTAAAACATTGCAGGAAAAAATGTTCATATTCACTGTCCCAAACATGCCCTCTTTCACAAAAGTCCATTGAAATCCTCTTTAACTTGATTTTTACCTGTGTCCAATTGTAGTCAGCATTTTATGGCTGCTAAACACTCCATTTTCACTGTTTTTATCTCCCCCCCCTCCTCCACTTTCCTAACAATTGTTTTATACCCTTCTAAACTATGGGCTGCATTGATTTGGTTATGCCTCCCCCTTGTGTGCTTGCTTTCCATGTCTTTCCAACACCTGACTTTAAAATTCAAGGGACTCAAATGATTTTTAGAAGCAAGAACAGGGCCATTGCCCTTTTCCAACTAAAATTAACAAATTAAATTTGTTAACCCAGGTAATCTTTTGAAAATGTAGGTATCCATCTTTTGACCAAGAGTCAAAGGTCCATAATGCCTATGCATATAGATAATGCTTTATTATGCAGACAGTGTGAAGATGTCCTCCACCAAGATGAAACCCCTTGCTAGAAGCTATAATATACAAAACTGATTATTTGCACAACAGGAAACAAATAATATTTTTTCTCTTGATTATGAAATTTCAACATTTCATTTAGAGCTACAATTTCAAGGAAGAAAAGAATCCCACAAAGCTTTTCTTAAGATTCATAATCATAATACACTGCTCAAAAAAATAAAGGGAACACAAAAATGTTGTTTATGTATAAAAGTAATAAAGTGTGAGCTTGGAGTAAGTGCAGGGTTCTGGCCCTGCACTTCTGATTGGCTGTTAATTGGTCCGTTCCGGGGAATCTGATTGGCCCTTAACAGAGAGTTCCTATTGGTTATAAAAGCTAGCGTTCCTAGCTTGTTATTGGTTAAAACGGTACAAGGGTTGCCTATATAAGGCAGGGTTTACTGCTGTTATAGAGAGAAGTCACAATGTAAATAAAGAGCTGAAGTTCACCGTTCAGAGGCTTGTCTCCATTCCTTCTCACCCATGCTCAATACTTGACACTGGTGACGAGGATGGGATCTGGAGATGTCTGAACCAGCGGAACCAAGAAGAAGCACCGAGCACATGACAGGCGGCGCCAACAACGGAACCATGTCCGGTGGCATCGTACCACCCGCTCCGTTCGATCCAACGCAAGAGGACTGGGAGTCCTACATGGATTGCTTCCAAATGTTCCTAGAGATGAACAACTTAAAGGACGCCACACCAGGGGAAAAAAAGGGCGGTGTTCCTAATGCATTGTGGTCCAACCGTATTTAAGATGGCTAAAGCACTAGCCAAACCCCGAGAGGTGAAGGCCTTGGATTGGGACGACCTCGAACCCATCCTGAGAGGCCACTACACTCCAACCGTGCCTACGCTCGTGAGACGCCACGAGTTTTATCAGAGAAGCCAGCGAAAGGGAGAAAGCGTGGCCGACTTCATAGCAGACCTCCGAAATTTGGGAGGCCTCTGCGAATTCACCAATTTAGAAGAGGCACTAAGAAATCGAATAGTTCTGGGACTAGATGCACCAGGGCTGCAAAGCAAGCAGGTGAAGCAAGCAGCAAAGCAAGCAGCAAAGCAGGCGAAAGGCGACATCAGCCTTGCCGACGCCATCACCATCGCCATCGCCGATGCTACTGCAGCAGAAGCAACCAGGAAGTCGGCTGCACAACTTCGCCGAAACCGCGCTCTGGTACCACCACCGGCCAGCGACATCTCACCCAACTCAGAAGGGCAGTTTTCAATGACCCACCACGAGGACCTCTCTTCGTCAACACTACAGGCTGATCCAACTTTGATGTAATGTCCTTAAAACAAGTCAAAATGAGGCTCAGTAGTGTGCGTGGCCTCCACGTGCCTGTATGTCCTCCCTACAAGGCCTGGGCATGCTCCTGACGAGGTGGCGGATGGTCTCCTGAGGGATCTCCTCCCACACCTGGACTAAAGCATCCCCCAACTCCTGGACAGTTTGTGGTGCAACATGGCATTGGTGGATGGAGCGAGACATGATGTCCCAGATGTGCTCAGTTGGATTCAGATCTGGGGAATGGGTGGGCCAGTCCATATCATCAATGCCTTTGTCTTGCAAGGAACTGCTGACCACTCCAGCCACATGAGGTCTAGCATTGTCATGCATTAGGAGGCACCCAGGGCCAACCGCACCAGCATATGGTCTCACAAGGGGTCTGAGGATCTCATCTCGGTACCTAATGGCAGTCAGGCTACCTCTGGTGAGCACATGGAAGGCTGCGTGGCCCCCTAAAGAAATGCCCACCCACACCATTACTGACCCACTGCCAAACCGGTCATGCTGGAGGACGTTGCAGGCAGCAGAACATTCTCCATGATGTCTCCAGACCCTGTCATGTCTCACATATGCTCAATGTGAACCTGCTTTCATCTGTGAAGAGCACAGGGTGCCAGTGGTGAATTTGCCAATCTTGGTGTTCTCTGGAAAATGCCAAATGTCCTGCATGGTGTTGGGCTGTAAGCACAACCTCCACCTGTGGATGTTGGGCCCTCATACCACCCTCATGGAGTCTGTTTCTGACCATTTGAGCAGCCACATGCACATTTGTGGCCCATTGGAGGTCATTTTGCAGGGCTCCTCCTGTCCCTCCTTGCAAAAAGGCAGAGGTAGCAGTCCTGATGCTGGGTTCTTGCCCTCCTACGCCCTCCTCCATGTCTCCTGATGTACTGGCATGTCTCCTGGTAGCGCCTATATGCTCTGGACACTACGCTGACAGACACAGCAAACCTTCTTGCCACAGCTCGCATTGATGTGCCATCCTGGATGAGTTGCACTACCTGAGCCACTTGTGTGGGTTGTAGACTCCGTCTCATGCTACCACTAGAGTGAAAGCACCGCTAGCATTCAAAAGGGACCAAACCATCAGCCAGAAAGTATAGGAACTGAGAAGTGGTCTGTGGTCTCCTTTATGGGGGATGTCTTGCTAACTGCCTATGCTTTCTACCTGTTGTTTATTCCATTTGCACAACAGCATGTGAAATTGATTGTCAATCAGTGTTGCTACCTAAGTGGACAGTTTGATTTCACAGAAGTGTGGTTGACTTGGAGTTACATTGTGTTGTTTAAGTGTTCCCTTTATTTTTTTGAGCAGTGTATATTTTGGGAGAGAGAAGTTTGCAATATCTCATTCCTCAAACAACTAATCCTCACATAATTGGATTATTTCAAACACTCCTAGCAAGCTACATAGTCTTGTAAGATGTTGTTAGATCTTTGGAGCTAGGAAATTGATTTGTATTGATAAAAACAGTTCAAATGTTGCAGAGAAATATATCAGGAATATATTTTACATAATGTGACTTCTACTGCCAGACAATCCAACATCTTGTACCATGCTATAATGAAGATATGACATGATGCTGAAAAAAAGAGTGTCTAGTCTTCTTAGGTTAAGACATTTTGCAGTGATACGTGAATCAAATAATATTTATTAATTTGGATATATTAAGTCTAAACTAAATCCTGGGAGGTTGCCTTTTCAACTGTTTCTGAGATGATTGATCTATGTTACTTCTCACCTGAAAAAAGAAAGAAAGAAAGAAACTGAGGAAGAAAGCCATTCTACTCCGGTAGGATGATTTGCACAAAGATTGCTAGTTCCATTTGACATATCTAATTGGATTGTGAAAACTTGCATAATTTATTCTTTCTACTCAAACTGGACTTACCAATTTTGATCAAATAATACTACTGAAGTCATCTACATCAGTCAAATATACAATAACTGAATTCACACATAATAATAAACCATGACTTTTAAATCAGGATTTCTTAACAACCATGATAATTTGGACTATGCCATAATCACAAAAAATATGGTTTGGCTTGATGTTTAAGATTCTACCAAGTTTACTAACTAACATCAAGAGCTGATTGAGTAATTATATGCCATTAAATCAATACTGGCCACAGGGAGAGATCTTTTTCCAGGATCAGCAAGAATTAGGTGTGAGGAAAAAGATGATTTCTGATGCATATCACAAAAAATCCCAAAATTTACTTTACACCCAGGTAATGGAATAATATTCCCTATGGTCAGAGATCAATAAGACTGGAATAAACTGCATTTTAGAGCAGAAGCCACATGCTTTTTAAGGCTGCCTAATGCTATTTATTGCATCCCTTCATTCAGCTCTAAGTTGGTAATACAACAACCCCAGATCAAGTCATTTTTTTCTTCAACAGACTAGGTTGTTTCAAAAAGGTTTACAGTTTATCCTATTTTTGTGGGTAGATAAAAAGGTTCCATAAACCATCTTTTTCCAAGGTGTAATTAATCCAAAGACTTTCCAGTTTTACTATTTTATACTCCTAATAGTAGTCATAAAGGAGAAGGGAAGAGATTATACATCACGGGTGTCAAACTCGATTGCATCATGTGATGTGTCATGATGTATCATGACATTTTTTGCCTTAGCAGAGCCAGGATGGGTGTGGCCTGAATGTGACGCATCTGGCCCATGGCCAACCAGTTTGACAAGCCTGTTATACATAGTCACAATTCCTTTTGTTTAGTTGGTTTGTTGCAACCCTTGGAACTTAAAAAAAATTAAGATGGAAAGTGGGATGAGGAACTATCTAATACTAGTAATAAAATTACTACCTTTGTTACCAACCAATAACTGCCAAGAATATATAAACATGAATGCAGCAATAGATAAGATATTTTGGGATAGGGCCAGAATAACACCGTGAGCTGATCAAAATGACTTCTTTACTGTTGAATGCCTATTTACAAAAAATCTCACCAGACTGACTGCATTCCCTTGGGAACAGGCAGATCTGGGGCAGTAAGATCTACACCACTTCCTCCTATGCAAGGACTTAAGTTAGTACCCTCTTTACAGCTTCCCTTACTCTAGCTGGAGGTTCTATTAAATCTAGATTATGTTTATATTACTCTGTAAAGTTAATGGATCACAAGTTGATTCATTTATTTGTTTGTTTTAGGGAGGTGGAAAGTCTTGGAAGAATAACCAATTACACTAGAGTATTCTATAGTGTGATAACTTTTAATTTAAGTTTTTCTCAAGGACATCATTTAAAGTTTTAGGCAAAATTATTTCTGCTTTGGAGCATAAATCACACTTACTGAAAAATGAAGTAGTAACATATGCAGATGTTATCACCTTATAAATCATGAGAAGAATTAAAGAAGGTTTTATTTTGTTTCACCAAGAGAGCGTGAGAGAAGAAGAGACATTATTTGGTAAGTGTTTGTTCTTTTACAGCTAACTTATAAAAAGCACGTTTCAATTTTAATATTGTTACATATTTCAACTACTTTAAAAAATACTTTACAGAACATTTTTAAAAAGAGGAAAAACAATCTTAGTGGGTGGCAGGACACACCTCCAATTAAATGTAGCCATTGAAGAAAAGCAAACAAATGAAAATCACTTTGTGGTAACTTTTCCTGCCAGCACTGAAATAGAATTGTGCCCAGTATGCCAAAAGGCTCTTATTTTCTCCCCCATGCTTCCTCAATTTTCTGCAAAGAGCCAAATATAAGCCCACATATATTTATGTGAGATTTCTTGTGTTTTCTTTCCTGGGGACAAAACTCAGGATGTTTAACATCAAGGTGTAAATTCAAACCTTCAAAACTAGTAAGGTCCATTGAAGTCAATATTTTGCTTCTCTTTTTGCATTCAAGATTTTGGAATCACCCAGCATACTCTAAAGCTCCATTTCTACCACTTGCATGAGGACTTAGCAGAGGAAAGGGGACATCAATTGCTTGGCCCCTGACTCCATTCCATTTCATTTCACAGGGTGCAGTTAGAATGGTTTCACCTCCAAACCCATTGTGTGTTTAGTTTGCAAAGGGGCAGGCCAGGGACAATGCCATTGCTGGAGACTGTCAGCATCATTGGGGGATAAGTGGGAAGCAGTCTGCCCTGAATTGTTTACATTTATTATAGAGATGTTTATAGCCAATAGCCATATTTTGATATGGGTTATGAATAGTGATATATCACAAAGATGCAGGGACAAAACTTCTCGCTGATTTTTATGGGATGGCATTTCAAGGATTGGAAGCTGATGTGGAAACATCAGTGCCTGAACTCTTCTATCTGCAGGTGCATTGCCCAGAGGAAAGATTCAGAAAAATAAAGATACTGACCTCATTTGTATGCCATTTTCATTTGTTTATCTGTCCTTCCCTTCACATTCACAGGCACTCCTAACACAAAAAATTAAGACACTCATTATAGTGAAATAATTTTGAGCACTGTGATCTATGGTAGTCTCAGGATAAGTGATCTATGGGTTGTCCACTTTTCAACAATCTTTTAATAGAATGATCAAACCGTTGTGATATTTAGCCAAGATTCCTACTGAATGCTTCGGTTGATGTTTTCTTCTCCTAATTTGTTGGATCTGCTCAAGGCAGTGTTTCTCAATCTCAAGTCTAAGATGTGGGGATTTCAGTTCCCAGAATTCCTCAGCTGCACTGGTTGGAGAATTGTGGGAGTTGAAGTCCATACATCTTAAACTAGATTTAGGTTGAGAAACTCTGGTCTAGGGACACTTCTAGATGAATCAGATATGATTATGTTTTTAATTTTTTGAACACGCCACTGGAAACATTAGAAATCCTAAGAAAGGCTTGCACTTACTTGGTTCAGCATTTTCTTTCTTATGTCATGATTAGTGTGTCTGCATGGTTTTAATTATTATCATTTCCCCCTGAAATTATATAGGTAAAGTACTCTATGATATTTGAAATATGAATTATTAGCCCACAACTCTATGCTACTAATTTCCTTTATTCCTGCCAAGACTGCAAATCAATTTTTTAAACTGCTTTTTTTAATGTGGAAAATAGCTGTTGGCACATGGCATTTTTCCACCATGGTTAAGGCTTATTGAATTTTGCAGCAATGTGCTGCCGTGCAAATCCTATCCAGTTGAAAATACCAGTCTTAAAAGGATCAGAACATTCTCTGGATTTCATCAGTTTTCCAGAGGAACAAACAAAGCAGCCCACTCTGGTTTTGCTTGCAGCACCATTTTACAGTATTATTGTTTTTAATTAATTTTTTTTGCCCTTATTTTCCTTCTTCTTTTACAATCCTCCCTGTGTTTTTTTTACCTAACTTATTGCTACTGTTTCCTCTTACTGTGGCAGCTTTACAAGACATCTGGTTTATTCACTCAGCTCTTGCTCATTCCTTCCTTACAAAGATCACCTTCCACTTTATTAAAAGTAATAAAAATAAGGGTGTATGGGAGGACTGTATCTGAAATTCCTCTTCATTTTTATCTTCAGGATAAGGAAAGGACCCTATTTCAAACTGTATGCTCCTAAGAAAGGTCGTAAAGAAAGCCAAGTCATTTTTGGTAAGATTTTTTTTAAAAAAAATTCAGGATACGTATATATTGTGAGGCTATTGTAGCTTTTTGTAGAACAATTAAGCAAAGATGAAAAACATATTTTGGCTTGCGATGAATTGGACAAAGTAAAGCAAATGAGGGAGAGTCTTGCTAAAAACTCTAATTCCAATTATTGTTTTGATTTGGTCCAGTGATCTCAAAACCGGTAAAGCTGCTTGCATGACATATAGTTCCATTCCTCTAGTTACTCCAAAAACTAATGTTTATTTGCACATCTATTTTATAAGTCTTTCCTGGATATGTTACCTTAAAAGTTGAATTAGACATGCCAGGATTTCCACATACAAATTATACAGTATAGCCACAGCTAAGACTGTATTCACTCAGTGCCTACAGTTTGATATGCATTTGCTAGTCAGTCAGAAAAAATGGGCAGAAATTTTGTAAGTGAAATCAAGCTTATCAACTTGTTAGATATTGCATGGTGCTTAGGTGTAATAAACTCTCATTTGTAATTAAATCCCTGAAGTATGAAAAATTCTTTTTAAGATATTTAAAAATGTAATTAAACAGGAATGGCTTAATGTGCCAAGCAAGGATTTGATTAAATGACTTATGATGAATAACAATATGAATAATAATAACAATAATGAGATAGGAAGATCTTTATTATTTCTTGTAATTGTTATAATGTGCATTGTAAGTATTATACTTCTTTTACTTTCCATGAGTTTCATACTAGAGGGGCATAAGTATGCATAAAGATATAAGACCTCCAAAATACATCTGACTCTATAATTTTTGCAGGCAAGCCAAAGTACATATAATTCTGAACCCCATGCTTTTAACCCTTTTTCTCCATTCTGGCATCCAGCAGCTCTGATGATAATGCAGTGTCTACAATTTGCCATGGCTGGGAATTTTGGAAACTGTTTACCAAAGACTCAGCTAAAGCATTTTGCCAGTAATTCCAAGGTCTTTTTCTTCCAAGTAAAACATTAATGGCTTTAGTTGACCTTGGAGGCTACACCTGAAAATTACAGCTGGTCCAAAATGCAGTAAAATATGCAGGTTTGACCATCTTAAGTTTTCCCATAGCTCTAACTGTTGTGTCCGTCACAGAAGGAGACTCGGAGTCAGTGACTTAGTTCAGCTCTTTATTGAATCCCGAGATCGGCTCGGGATTCAAGGGAAAAAACAGCGGCTTTTATTCTCTGGCTGCGGCGGCCGCGGCCAATGGCACCACTTTGAATCTCCCGCAATTAGTTTCCACCAATTGTGGGGGATTCGCAGCAGGCCAATCAGTGCGGCTCGCTTGGCCAATCAGATCGCCGTGTGCTTTGGCCAATCACAGAGCGGTGCTTGCAAGTATGCTAATGACTGTACAGAACACCCCTCCCCTCTTGGTACGGTCCTACGTAACGTAGTCCTGTAAGTAGGCGGGGCTTTGTACTTGCCTACTTGACCTGCGCAGGTTAGTTGTTGCTTGGCTCCCGGTTGGTTCGGTCGGGTTCTGTGTTGCTCTCTGCCTCATCGGTGGAACCGCCTGGAAGGCTTCGCAGGGCCTTTTGTCGCAGCTCCCTCCCAGTCCACCCAGGGTGGTTGAGTTGCGGTTGTTGCCTCTCTCATCTGGTCTTTCTGGGCTGGTTGAGCTGGCCTGGCTGCTTCTTCCTGGTGAGGCTTCGAGCTGGCTGCTTGTCGGTGAGTATTGCTGGTTTCTTTCTATTGGTTTTTGGTTCCCGGGGTATTCCCTCCTCTCTTGGTTTGTGTTATGGGGGCTGTCTGTGTCTGTTTGTGTGTCGGTTGTGTTTCCTGTGGTTGTTCTTGATCTTATTTGATTGATGTGTCATTTCCATGCTCGTCCGTCAGTTGTTTGCAGCCGGTACGAGCGGGGACCTGTCAGCTGGGTTATGGTTGCCGGTACCCAAAGTGGATCTCCGGTAAGGTTCTTCGCGTAGACTGCATCGCCTGGTGAAAATGTTTGGTGTTTGCTTGAGGAGTTTGGGGTTTTTTCTGGGTTGTATGTGGGGTGCAGCCTGTAGAATGGGGACCTTAATTTCCTCCCCATTAATAGTTCTGCCGGGCTTTTGTTGGTTGTTGTGTTCGGGGTCATGTGTTGTATAAAAAGCATTTTGTTTATTTTTTTCTTGGATTTCCCTGTGTTCAATTTTTTGGATGGTTTTTTTTTTTGTAAATTGTACCATCCGTTCCGCCCTTCTGTTCGCTGCCAGATGTGCCGGTGCTGTCAGTGCGTGTTGTATGCCCCGTTCCACTAGGAATTTTTCGAATTCAAGTGAGGTAAATTGGGGCCCATTATCCGACACGATGACATCTGGGAGGCCGGGGGTTGCAAACAGCTTGCTGAGTTCCTTGGTCATGGCCTCCGTGGTGGTGGTTTTCATTTTGCTTACCTCCAACCAGTTGGAGTAAGCATCTACCATTATAAGGAATGTATGTCCCTTAGTGGGCCCAGCAAAATCTATGTGGATCCTGGACCATGGTCCCCTGGGGGTTTCCCATTCCAGGATCGGTGCCGCAGGAGGGCTCGGTCTGGTTTCTTGGCAGCGTTCACATCTTGCCACCCAAGTCTTGATCTGCTTATCCATCCCTGGCCACCAGGCGTAACTCCTGGCCACGGCTTTTGTTCTAACTATGCCCGGGTGTCCCTCGTGTTACAACTCCAATACCTTCCCTTGTAACTTTTCCGGGATAACAACCCTATCCCCCGAAAGTACACAATCTTTTTGTAATGAGAGTTCTTTTTGCCGGTTCCGGAATGTCCTGAATGATTTGTCATTGTCCTTTTCCGGCCACCCCTTTTCTACCCAATGTAACACCCGTGCCAGACGCTTGCCTTTATTAGTCTCACGGGCAATGTCTGACGCGGTTATGGGTAGATCGGGCAGAGTCTCTATGCTGAGGGTGGCTGTCGTGGGTGCTGAGTCGGTGTCTAGGTCAGGTAACGGTGTGCTGTTCAGGGCGTCTGCGTGGGTGATCGTCTTACCGGGTCGGTGTGTGAGCCGGTAGCTGTAGGCGGCAAGGAATTCGGACCACCTTGTCATTCTAGGAAATAGACAAGGATTCCCAGCAGCGGCTTGTGGTCGGTGATGATGGTGAACGTGCGGCCGTAGAGGTACTCATGGAACCTCTTCACTGTGGCGACGATAGCCAGGGCCTCTTTATCCAGCTGACTGTAATTTCTCTCTGGTTTGGTGAGGGTCCTCAAAAAGAAGGCAATGGGTGCTTCTTTTCCGTTGGGGAGCGTGTGGCTGAGGATGGCGCCGTCGCCGAAAGGTGAGGCGTCACATGTGACTGCAAGTGGTAGGGTCTCGTTGTATTGGATGAGGACGGCATCTGAGGTGAGCAGGTCCTTGGTTTTGTTGAAGGTGGCTTCCTCACGTTTCCCCCAAGTCCATGTGGCCGCCTTGTCCAAAAGCCTATGCAAAGGCTCCGCCGCGGTTGCCTTTTGGGGCAGGAAAACATTATAGAAATTAAGCAGTCCTAGAAATGCCTGCAGTTCTATTTTATTCTTTGGCATGGGGCTTCTTTAATGGCTCTGATTTTTTTCGCAGTTGGATGGATGCCGTGCCAGTCTAGGAGGTATCCTAGGAATTCAACCCGCTCTGTGTACAGCTGGCATTTCTCTTTTTTCACCTTTAGCCCGGCCTCTTTGAATTTGGTTAGTACCTCCCTTAGACGACCCTCTAGTTCTTGTTGGTTGGCCGCTGACAGGAGTATGTCGTCGAAGTAGGGTACCACCCCCTTAATTCCTTGCAAGAGTCTCTCCATGAAGCTCTGGAAAATTCCCAGAGCCACGCTGACTCCAAACTGGAGTCTCTTACAGTGAAACGCTCCCCGGTGGGTGACTATGGTCTGTGCCTCGGCAGTTTCTGCGTCGACCGGCAGCTGTTGGTAGGCTTGCGCCAGGTCGAGCTTCGCAAAAACCTTGCCTCCCCCCAGTGAGTGTAGGAGGTGCTGCACTACTGGGACGGGGTAGGTGCTTTGTTGTAAGGCGCAATTTAGAGTGGCCTTATAGTCCCCGCAGATTCTCACCAACCCATCGGGCTTGAATGGGGTGACTATGGGGGTTTCCCACCGGGCATGATCGATTGGCTGTAGGACCCCTTGTTTGATGAGCTTGTCAATTTGCTCGTTGATTTTGGCCTGGAGTGCAAAAGGTACCCACCGTGGTTTTAGGCGTATCGGGGGGATGCTGGGGTCTAGGCTGAAGGAAATAGGGGGCCCTCGGTACTTGCCTAGGGTGCCGTCGAACACTTCCTGGAAGTCCCGTGCAAGTTTCTCTTCCCAGTCGGCATCTGCGACGTGGTCGATGCCCGTAATTTCGATGCCGAGTGGTGCGAACCACTGTAGTCCCAAAAGGCTGGGGCGGTCTCGGTCCACGATCGTCAGGGGAAGCTTTGCTGTGCGGCCCTTGAAAGTCACTTCGAAATGTCCAGTTCCGACTACCAGGATGTGGTTCCCCTGGTAGTCTTTAAGGATTAATTTCTGGGTTTCCAACCCCCTCTTGTGGATCGCGGGCACCAAACGCTTGATTTTTCACCAGGCAACTATGGAGAGGTAGGACCCGGAGTCCACCTCCATTTTGTATGGTTCGCCTTCGATGCCCACTTCCACATATACCTTTCGGGCGTCTGCACTTGATGAATGGCCGATGATGACCGTCTGGTGGGTTTCCTCTTTCTGCCAGTTTTTGCCACTTCATCGGCCCTGTCCGTCTCGGTTCCAGCGATTTTCAGCTTGGCGGTCTCTGGCCCTGGGGGGGGGTGCCGTCTCGTCTCCGGTTGCTGTGATCTCACCGTCGGGGGCTGTAGGCTTTCCTCAGTCGGCAGACTCAGGCGATGTGACCTTTTTTATCGCAGTGTCGGCAGATCACATCGAAAAACCAGCACTCCGGTCGAGGGTGGTCACCTCAGCACCCGGCACATGTGGGTCCCGACTTATGACTCCACCGATCGCACCAGTCTCGTCCCATCTGGAGTCGATGGATGTCTTCTTCCTTGTCCGTGGTGTCGGAGGCAGAGTGGAAGTTGCCATGATGGGTGGTGGTGTCTCGGCGGCTTGCTTCTGGGTGGGCCTCGGTTGCTGGGCCTGTCTCGATGGTCGCGGTGCATTCCCCAGTGTCCGGTCTACGCATTCGATTCGCTGATTTCCAGGTTGCCTCGGCTGCGGTGGCTTCGGCGAGGGCATCGGTGAAGGCGATGTCGCCTTTTGCCATCAGACGGCTTTGGAGGACTGGGTCTCTGAGCCCGAGTATGACACAGTCCCACAAAGCTTTGTCCATGTCCGAGAACCCGCACATGCCCCCTAGGCTCCATAGATCAGCCACAAAGTTGCTGATGCTCTCACCCGATCTCTGATCCCGCCGGTAGAAATCATACCGCCTGATGAGGGTGGGCACGGCAGGGGCATAGTGGGTTTGGAGCAATGGTTGGAGATTGTCCCAGTCCATCTCCTTCACGTCCCCGGTTTTGCGAGAGCTTTTGCCATCTTGAACACTGTGGGCCTACAGTGTTTTAGAAAGACGGCTCTTTTCTTCTGCCCGGTTGCATCCTTCAAGTTGCTACTTTCGAGGAACATTAGGAATCGGTCTGTGTACGATTCCCAGTCCTCGGCAGCTGGGTTTAAAGGTGCGGGCGGTGCGATGCTGGCCATCTTGTCGGTCTCGCTTCCTCAGGACACATGCTTGATGGGGATTAGTCTCAAAATCCCACCTTCACTGCCAGGGTTGTGTCCGTTGCGGAAGGAGACTCAGAGTCAGTGACTTAGTTCAGCTTTTTATTGGATCCCGAGATTGGCTCGGGATTCAAGGGAAAAAACAGCAGTTTTTATTCTCTGGCCGCCGTGGCCAATGGCACCACTTTGAATCTCCCGCGATTAGTTTCCACCAATCGCGGGGGATTCGCAGCGGGCCAATCAGTGCGGCTCGCTCGGCCAATCAGATCACCGTGCGCTTTGGCCAATCACAGAGCGGCGTTTGCAAGTATGCTAATGACTGTAGAGAACACTAACTTTAACTCTGATCTTAACCCACTGCTATGTGGTTTGCACTGACTTCCCCCCCAAAATTTCCTAGATGAAATTTAAATGCTGGTATCATCTTTAAAGGCTTGCGTGGCACAGGACAAGGCTATTTCTGGGATTGGTTTTTCCCAAATTATCTTCACATCCCACCAGGTCAGATAATGTAGATATATTCTAAGTCCTTTGTCTTAAATGTTGTCACCTCATGGGATCTAGGAACTGTGCCTTTTCATAGGAGCCTTTGCGGTGTAGAATACTCTCCCTCCTGAGATTTAACAGGCCTTTATTCTTCTAGTCCTCCAGAAGCTCTTGAAAGCTAGTTCTTCATTTTCTTCTCAGGCATTTAGATGAGTTGAGACTGGAGCCCAATAATCATGCTTGCAATTGCTGATGGTTGGTTAGATCATTGGGATTTACTTTAGCTGTTTCCTTTGTTGGCTTTATTATTTCCCTCCTGTAGTGCATAAGAGAGGCAACCATACAAGTCAAACAAGAAAATAAACAAATATACCCATTATTTCAGCTCGTCATGGCAATGATATATCCATTAGTAATAAGATTAGCTTCTAATTGTTAGTGTACCTGGCAGAGAATTGAATTAAAATCAATATAACCCAACCAGAATTGACCAACTGGTTGATGTTGTGGGCTAAGAAAGTCATCCAGCTGGCTTTTATGCTTAAGGCAGGACTAGAACTGACATTCTTCTGGTTTCTAGTCTGCTGCCTTAACCTCTAAACCAAACTGGCTCTTATACAAAGGAGTTCAAGAGTGATTTTCATTTTTTTAAATGCCACAACTGAACTGTATGTTCATAAATCAAGATAATATATTCTTTCTGTCAATACAATGTATGTATATATTTTATAAAAGAATCCTTATTCTTTCTTGGATATTAGTTATCAAGTCACATTCATATTGCTCAAAACAAATTTTGCACCTAGTGTATTATAAGTATGCTACATTTTTTTCTTTAATGACACCCATAGATTCAGAAGAATGATGTCTGAACCACTAACAGGCTATAACCCAAATGCCTAATCTTAGAACATAGAAAGATGTATTTATTGAGTTTGGCTCCTAATTTTGGAAAGATACTTGGATTGCCTATGAACTGATGCCCTGTTTTCTTTTGTTCTTAATCCAAATGGGACATGTTTAGACATGTCATCTGTCTTTCTAAAGACAAATCAAGAGGGTTTTTTTTTCCATAGTTGTTTTGGAAAAAATGTAGATTGAAAGGAAAATAATGTTTCAAATGCAAAAAGGATTGATAATCTGGCAATCACTCTGAACACTCAAGTTCTGAAAGGTAAAAATATGTGCTATTCATTTCTGGCTCTATGGGGCAGTACTCGTGTATGTTACAAAGCCAAAGAGCCAGCACTGTCCGAAAACAACTCCATGGTCATGTGGCCAGCATGACTAAATACTGAAGGTGCTCGGAACTCTATTACTTTCCCCCCAAAATGGACCCTATTTTTCTACTTGCATTTTTACAAGTTTTTGAACTGCTAGGTGGCAGAAGCTGGGACAAGTAACGGGAGTTCAGTCCATTATGCGGTGCTAGGAATTCAAACTTCAGAACTGCCAACCTTTCTGATTGACCAGCTCAGCATCTTAGCCACTGAACCACCGTGTCCCCTTCTGAAAGGTAAAGGTGGTTAAATACCTCTGTGATTGAAGTCTGAACAAAATCAGAGGTGTCCAGCTTTTTCCATGTTAAGGGTAATGCTTGATTTTTAAGTAGTTTGCTATGCCCCTCTCCCAAAAAATTGTGGGTGATTCCATAAACAAAGAATTGATTTTGTTAATGTACATTTAAATTTGATTAACATTAAGTAGACTTAATGTGTTTAATTTTCAGCCATTCATATATTTCCTTTACATTGCATTACATTTACATTATAATTTACAATTGTAACTACTTTGGAAAGCCATGGCATTTCACATTCTATGTAAGCAAGCACTGGACTTTAAAGAAGCAAAATAGGAAGAGTATTGTTCTGTCTCACCTGTATCCACAGGTGAGAATCCCAAGTTCAAATATTCAAGCAAGCAAAAACAGACCCAAAAGAGTTAACTGCCTTGTTTTCACAGTTCTTGGCAGTCTTCCTGGGATCCATCTGGCAAGTCTGGACTGTCCATAAATCACAACGCCACAGCCATGCGCAATTCTTTCACACCAAAAATACACTTCGCTTCAAGCGGGGGAGAGGCGTTAACACTCTCCTTATATATCCTCTGCAGGGGCATGTCAGTCTCTTTAATTAATAATTGGCTTGACGTCTCTTTTCTAATTGAGATTGACATCTCAATCTTCTCCTAGTCCTAGCATCAAGCCAGCCTCCGGCAGTTTCATCATCGCTTGAAGCCTCTGGCACATTTTCCTGATTAACAATTAAGGTGCAATCAGGGAGGGAGTTCTAGAAGAGGAAGACACCTCTGAAACTTCTAATAAATCAGGCTCATCTCTCAGATTCAACTCCTCCTCCTCCCCCAGACTCCTCTCAACGTCGCTCAACAATGCAGGCTCGAATCTTAATGCCAGATCTTCATCACTCAAGTCTACATTTGCTGACGGACCAGGTTCAAACCTCGGAGGCACAACAAGTATTGACACCTTTGAACTTTGATTTGGGAAAAGATTCCTGAATATATTGTCGAAAGCCAAGAAAGCAAATGGAAAGATTATCAAATAAATTAACTATAGGTCCTTACTCAAGATAAAAATGACCAGGTTCAAATTATCCTACTCGGATGCATTATACAAAGAACCAGTTTTCTGGAAAATGCTCTAAGGTTCAGAAAGATGGGAGGAAAGGGAAGAGGTAGATGACCAGCACCAAGATGGATGAACTTAGTTCCAGTGGTAATGAGTGCACTGTTGGGAGACTTAAAAAATTTTTAGCAACAGATCGTCATGCAGAAAATCTATCTGTAGTTGCTTTGAATAGAAAATGACTTGATGGCACATCATCAATCAATCAATTAATCACCTTGGGAAGATAGCTGAGGAACATAATATCCACTATATTCAGATTTATCCAGACAAGAAAGACTATTATTCCTCACCACTATGTTGAAAAGTTTGGCTTCACGATGAGACTGCCACTGAAGTTTATATGCTTAAACAGTATTTAGTCCTGAAGCTCATAATACTAAACAATCAAATGTCATCTTTCAGGTTGCCAAGACAGTGGGAATACTGGTTAGAGATATAGTATGGAGAGAAATAGTAAATCTCCTTGTGTAACTTTTTCCTCCTTTAATAACCCCATTGCCACTTTGCCCTATAAGGCAGCATTTTTCTATCTTCCTCCTACACTTGTACTGGAAAAAAAAGTATTGACATTAAAAGGAGATATGGCTGCAGTCCCACACTTAGCCAATGCAGAGCTTCGCCTTGCAATATACTGTATTATGTACTTTATCAGCCAACTTTTAAGAAAGAAGAAAAAATGAGATCAATACTGGGAAAAAACATCTCTCAAAATGAATGGTCTCCTCAAATCAGGGATCGTTGTTGGTTTGTTTCTCAGTGGCTGTTGTAGAAAACCAAGCTTAATCAATGACATTATATTTAAATCATTTTTTAGTCTCATTTAAGGGAAATTATTACTCACATTCTATGTCATTTAGTCTACTCCTGTCTGTCAATATATATGCACATTGTGTTAGGCAAAGAAGCAAGACATCACCTCAGGGTTTTTTCTTCTCTCTCTCTCTGTCCCTGTCTCTCTGTCTCTGTCTATCTCTCCCTCTCTCCATGTTTTAGAATTCTACCATTACTATAATCACATCCTGCTACAAAAATAGTTTTCTGCTGTTGAGGAAAAATCTAAACACTGATGGATTGACTATCTCATTCTTCCCCATCTAGATGAAATGAATATACACAAATTTTAATTGAACAAACAAAGGTCTGGATTTGGTATTAGTAAGGACAATATTGTTCCTCCCTGCCTTTGACCTATCCATGTATTGTGACTATGTGAGTATTCTGCACGTGTATCATGAGCTGTGGTGCCACAGTGATTAGAATGAAGTACTGCTGACTTCTGCTGACTGTTGGCTACTTGCAATTTGGCAGTTCGAATCTCACCAAGCTCAAGGTTGACTTAATCTTCCACCTTTCCAAGGCTGTGCCAGAATGGTTTTTTCTTCATCCTGATTGGTTGGGAGTCTTGGTCTGTGTTTATTGGTCTTGGAGTNGGGGTGTGTTTGAGCTGGAAGTATCAGGGGGGATCTGTTTGTGCCCAGGTGTTTGCTTGGCTTGTGGTGTGGAGATTTTTTTGTTGACTATAGAAAACTCCAGACACAGAATCATCAGAGAAGCCGTAGAGATTGAAAAAAGACCAGACAGCATGAATAGAAGAGATGATTCCACCAGGCTGTCAATCATTTGGAAGCCTGCACTCA
>BHEV01035407.1:0-22143 GCA_004319985.1 Emydocephalus ijimae | reverse complement strand
GAAAAGTCTTCGCTAAATTAGACTTAGCTCAAGCATATCAGCAACTACCTGTTGATGAAAAGACGGCACAGGCACAGACGAATGTAATGCACCAAGGTGCCTTTAAATGCACCCAACTCCAGTTCGGAGTCAGTGTAGCCCCGGGGATCTTTCAGAGCCTAATGGAAAAGCTACTACAAGGGATTAAAGGCGTGGTCCCCTACTTTGATGCTGCACCTACCACGAAAATCTTACAANTAGCCCCGGGGATCTTTCAGAGCCTAATGGAAAAGCTACTACAAGGGATTAAAGGCGTGGTCCCCTACTTTGATGCTGCACCTACCACGAAAATCTTACAAGATCGTTTAAAATTAGTTCTACAGAAATTCCAAGATGCCGGTCTGAAAGTAAAAAAGAATAAGTGTAAACTGTGTACAGATCATGTCGAATTTCTAGGGTATTTAATTGACAGTCAGGGCATTCACCCTACTGACAGTAAATTGAGAGCAATAAAAAATGCTCCCAGACCCCGGAATAAGGCCGAACTCCAGGCATTTCTAGGCCTTATCAACTTTTATAATGTATTTCTACCACATAAAGCAACTGTTGCTGAACCGTTACATCGCTTGCTTGACAAAAAGGCAAATTGGTTGTGGGGTCATAAAGAAGAACAGGCATTTTGTAATATAAAAGAACTACTGACTTCTGACGCTGTACTCATGCAATACAATGAGACTTTGCCGTTAAACATCACATGCGATGCTTCGCCTTTCGGAGTGGGCACCATTTTGAGCCATGTACGGCCTAATGGTAGCGAAGCCCCTGTTGCATATTTTTCAAAGACGCTTTCAAAAACCGAGCGAAACTATAGCCAGATCGATAAAGAAGCCCTTGCGATTGTGTCTGCCGTTAAAAGATTTCACTAATATGTATATGTCTACGATTGTGACTGACCACAAACCATTGCTGGGGATAATGGCCAGAGATAAACCGACTCCCTACATATTATCCCCCAGGATGACTCGCTGGTCAGAATTCTTGGCTGCTTATAATTATCGGCTGCAATACCGCCCGGGGAAAGCCATTTCCCATGCCGACGCATTGAGCCGAGCACCGCTTCCAGAGACTCTTGACGACCCAGCGCCAACCGTAACCACGTTACACTCCACACACCACCATTAACCACCCGAGATATCGCGAGAGAAACAAGACATGACCCCACCTTAGCGCGAGTCCTCAGTTGGGTGGAACGTGGATGGCCATNAAAGCCCTCACACGAAGCTACGCATGGTGGCCGGGCATCGACAAGCAAATCGAGACTTGGGTCAAAGCTTGTCATAGATGCCAAGAAGTGAGCAACGCCCCACCAAAGGCAATCCCAACCCAATGGGAGACACCATGGGGACTCTGGTCCCGTATTCACCTGGATTTTGCTGGGCCAAACAAAGGCCACACCTTTTTACTAACCATTGACGCCTACTCGAATTGGCTCGAGATTCACCGCATGACGAACATGACTACAGAAGCGGTCATCAAGAGATTGGAAAGACTGTTTGCAACCCATGGATTACCAGACATTCTGGTATCCGACAACGGGCCCCAATTTACCGCGCTGTCTTTCGAGCAGTACCGGGCTGACCATGGTATCCGACATGCGCTCACTTCGCCTGCGCACCCGGCGTCCAATGGCAGGGCTGAGCACATGGTCCAATTCGTTAAGAAAACCTTGCAGAAATTAGAATACGACAACATCGATGAGAAAATCAACCGAATCCTTTTTCTACAGCACATCACACCTCACAGTGTCACCAACAAAACTCCCGCCGAACTGCTTATGGGACGAAAGTTCCGCTCCCACCTCAACCGGTTACACCCAGCTTATGAACCAGAAAAACCACTCGGATCCAGCAGCTGATGCCGTACCTTCCAGGTAGGCGATTTGTTGTACGCTAAAAACCTATCGGGTGACCCTCTGTGGGTAGAAGCGACAGTAATCCGAGTAACCGGCCCATGATCCTACCTTGTACAGTGCCTTGGCGATAGACTATGGAAGCGCCATATCGATCAATTACAATCATGGCTCCGGTCAGGCACTTCTGAACTCCTTATGACGAAACTGAGGGGGGGGGGAGATACAGAAGAAGACGAATTTCAACTAGAAGAAAACCCGTTCGAAGGGAACGATAGCGGAATAGAGACACGGGAACTGGAATCAGGGATGGGAGTAAGTCCAGCTCAGGGAGTTGCCGAAAATATTGGTGACAACAGAAACACAAACTCTGAACCAGAGGCAACCCCTTCGCCAAACAACGATCTACCTCAGTGAGATTGCAGCCAAATGCAAAACGCGCAGTGAAAATCAAACAGACTAATAAAGCAACCGTCCTACCTTAAGGACTATGAGACCGCGCCCTGTAAACAGAAGCCAGGGGGAAGGGGTGTTGTGAATGCATAAAAGTTAAATAAAGTTATCTTGAGCTTGGAGTTAAGTGCAGGGTTCTGGCCCTGCACTTCTGATTGGCTGTTAATGGCAGAATTGGATTGGCCGTTCAGGGGAATCTGATTGGCCATTAACGGAGCATTCGTATTGGTTAACAGAGCAAGCGCTCCTGGGTTATTATTGGTTAAAATAGTTATCGGGTTGCCTATATAAGGAAGGCAATCGCAGCTGTCCAGTTTGAGCTGTCACCATGTAAATAAAGAGTTGAAGTTCACCGTTTCACCAGCTCGTCTCCATTCTTTCTCGCCCATGCTTCAAACTTAACATTTATCAAATATCATCAATAGAATTGACATTCCTAAAGGAATTTATTGATTAACGATTTTCTTTTCATCAATGTGTCTGTTTGGCTCTTGTGGTTACCAGTTTCTGAACTCTCTAATTGTTAAGGAAACGTACCCTCCACTCCTTATTCTCATCTCTTAGAACAGTGTAGTTGCCATGAGTCTCTACCAAACTAGATCTTATGGGAATTTGCAATCTGTTTTGTATGGACCAAGGACACAAATACTGCATTAAAATTTGATAATTGTATGCGAAATTTGAATATACAGCAATACATTTTTACCTTTAGAAATCTCATAAAGATTCATGGACCATATTTTCCATTATTTTATGACCAAGTTCTTGAAAGTTTATTAGGATTTGCTGATTTACTTTGAGGATTCTGATCTTTATTATGTTCGATTTTGTGTCAATTTTCTCCAAATTAAGCTTGAAAATGTGTTTAGATGTGCCTATATTAGATTACTGGGGCCACTGTATTTTTTGAAGGAATCCTGAAGGTTCCAGCTAAGACATAGTTGGTTTGGTCTTGGGAGCCTATCCGCCATGGGAGACCTTCCTCGTGAGAGTCTAACAACTAAAAGAAAGAAAAGCTTCTTGCTTAATATTGAATTCATGTTCAGCAATAAAAAAAGGTAAAGATTTCCCCTGTCCAGTTGTGTCCAACTCTAGGAGTCCAACTCATCTCCATTTTCCTCGTCAAGGGAGCTAGGTTTATCTGAAGACACTTCTGTTGTCATACGGTTTGCGTGACTATACACTAAAGCACATGGAATTCTGTTACCTTCCCACTGGAAAATGGTACGTATGTATTTACTTGCATTTGCATGCTTTTGAACTGCTAGGTTGGCAAGAGCTAGGGGAAGAGTAGGGGCTCATCCTATCATATAGTACTTGGGTCTCGAACTACTGCTCTTCTGGTCAACAAACCCAATGTCTTAACCACTGGGCCCTCATGCCTCTAGGCTCAGCAATAGCAGAGCCTAATATACGGGCTAAGGCAAATTTCCCTCAGGAGACACTTTTGCCTCCTTTCTTCACCTTTTCTTGGGAGAAGGAAGAGCTATGAAAAGTCAAGGTTAGGATTAAGGTTTTAAACTAACCTATTCTAAAATATTTTTCTTTTACTCATTTGCTACTTGCTCATGTTTCCACACTACTACTTCTATTACTACTCCACAAACTATTTTCCAGAAAATAAGATGGTATTAGAGGTTATTAATTTTTTTATTCCCTTGAACTTCACAATCATTTTTTATTTTATGTATTAAATACTTTAAATACAATAGTACAAGTGAATACATCTCTGTGTCGGATGCAGGACCCTCATCGAAGTCCTCCCCAGACTCCTGGACTGGTCCCTGTTCTTCCCCACTGTCCAATTCTGCTGCCGTCTGCACAGGCTGCTGGCAAACCAAAACAATAAGGGCACTTTAAATTTATGTTGCAAATGTAAAGAACATGAATGGACATTTTATCATGTTTAGTGGAAGTGGAAAAAAATCTACTATAGAAAAATTTGGATACAAATATATATATTTGATTCAGAGAATTTTAAAGATCAATATTCAGTTGAGACTAGAGGGGTTTTTT
The DNA here is from genome assembly GCA_004319985.1 of Emydocephalus ijimae. Classification (NCBI taxonomy): domain Eukaryota; kingdom Metazoa; phylum Chordata; class Lepidosauria; order Squamata; family Elapidae; genus Emydocephalus; species Emydocephalus ijimae. The sequence continues at coordinate 17,786 of BHEV01035407.1, read as the reverse complement.
TTAGATTAGACAAAGAGATGAAAAACAGTTATGGAAGCTTATTTTTGTATATGGAAACTGCAGAGAAATTATGATATACACAAAGATGGAAAAACTCAGCATTACCCACAACAGAGGAATGGTTGGTGAAGATGATAGAACCTGCTGAGATGGCTACATTGACTTCTTTAATCAGAGAGAAGACAGCTTCTATAGTTATTGCTGACTAGAAATCCCTTATCAACTTTTTGCAAAGAACAGAACATTAACTTATGTTTTGTGATTTTGATGATAATATAAGATAGATTATAGAAAGAAGAGAGTTTTGTAGCTATAGATGGTGAACTTATGGCATGCATGCCGGAAGTGACACACATGCCAGCCATCGTCCGTTGCTCTTCTGGGCTCCGGCGCAAACATACGCACCAGCCAGCTAGTCTTTGCACACTTGGGAGTAATGAAAACTGGAAGAGCAGCTCCCTGGCGCCCATGCTCACACCAGAAAGCTGAGCTTCCAGTTTCCAGCAAGTGCATGTGCTCCGCCCAGCTGATCTTCATGCATGCATGCATGCCAGAAACCAGAAGACCAGGTGGCTGGTGGGCATGCGCACACTGGAAGCTAGAAGACCAGTCTTCTAGTCAGAAAACGGTTACTTTTCACACATTCACAAGATGACTTTTCATATTTATCATTCCAAAGATTCCAATAACCTTAAGATATTTAACTCAGCAATTTCTAAAAATGATTACAAGCAAGGTTAATGCCCTCTCAAAGGTGTCAGCCATAAATGTGAGCTTGATTATTATTACTTTTATCTCTTGGACTCCAATCTGCTGCAGTTTCTTCATGAGGAGCAGTTGTCAGGAGCACATGTGAGCAATTCCCATCTCTTCCTTATCCAAACAGGTTCCAAAGAACTTTCATTGGTTCTTTGCTCTTCACAGACATCTCTGCCTTCCATGAAATATGTTTAGTTCACCATGTCTTCACTGGAAATCAAATCACACATTTCTTAAGTTTGAAATCACAAATTTTTCTCATAGTCAGAATCTGTATGTAAAACAAGAGCACATGTAAGGCATACACACCTCATTCAGAACTATTTATTTTAGAATGCATTTTGCAGGGCAATCTAAGGAATTTCACTGCCAGGGGAAAGATAGGGTGCTGTTGTTTACATTCTTGTGCAGAAATTGATTTGGATTTGTCACTAAATCTTATCAAAAACAGATTGTTGTTGTTCAACAACCAATAGAGGTTCTTCTAGTACAGGTCTGTCAAACTGGTGGTCCATGGGCTGGATACAGGCCATGCCTACCATTGCTCCGCAAAGGCAAAAAACATCCTGATATGTCACAATATGGACCACAATGTAATTGAGTTTGACACCCCTGACATCTGAGGGCAATGACTTAGCATACAAAGAACTAAAGGCAGGCTCAGTGGCACACATTTTTATCATAGCACAAACTTGCGGAAGAAAAACCAGGCCTTCAAAGTTTTATGGAAGGCTAGTACAGTAGAGGCCTGGTGAACAGGGAAATGTTAAGTGAAATATTATCCATGCATGTATAGTACTACATCTGCATTTTTAATCACGTTTTGTTGTCTATAAAACTAACCATAATTATATGCATACTGTAAGTTTAGCCAGAAGCAAGCTACATTATACAAGACAAGATTTAAACCTCTGGTAAATTTCAGTCTTCTTATCAATCATTTTGATTTCAGATTCCCATTACATGGCTTCAATTTAATTTGGAACAGTATTGTAGAATACTGAATCATTGATTTTCAATGTCTGCTTTTTGCTTCTGAGATAACTTCCCCCACCCTTATTTACTTTAAACTCTGAGCCATTTCTGCAAGTAAGAGTTAAAGCAAGCACATTCAGTAAACTATATCCCTGAATTCTGTCAGCATGCAGAGACAATACCTTAATGGGAGTTTGGAAGCCAGAACTCAGCAAGTCACCAAGTGCTAAATGTGCTTCAAATAGAGCTCCCCCAAGTCAAAAGACAAGAGCTAGTTATACCCCCGAGTGTACATGTGTTCATATATACAGTTAGAGCTACATAAACATCATCAGAGATAGCTAGCACAACACATCTGTTCTTTTTGCAATGAAAAATTACTATTCAAATGAAAGGAGTACAGGGTGCATTGTAGCCATTTGCCAAATGAACATTTCAGTGTATCAGGAAAATGGAAAAAAATGCAGAAAAACTGGAACAGAGTAATCAGGGGATGGAATTAAGTCCTATGGAGAATTATAAGGTACTGAGATTGTTTAGTTTTATAAGCAGACGATGAAGAGAGGCTATGATAGCTTAGTTCAAATACTTTCCTGGAAGTAACTCTTACTGAACTTAGAGAGACTTCCTTTTGAATAAACATGTTGCTCATTGCAGAATTTGTTATAGAGACTAATTATTTCATGATATATGCACGGCAATTATAGTTGCTTAATGATGTTCCTGATTTGAACAAGATAATTAAAATGTGTATCCATATGACCCTCAGCTTCTGTCAGTTTCCTAGAGCTCGGAAGCTGACAATATTCTCTGTTTGTTTAGGCAGAAGGAGTTAGTGTTCCATAACATTAAAGTAAGCTTTTTTTGAATGAGAAGTTTGGCTTTTAAATCCAAGAAGCAGAAGCCCTGATGCAAATTATGTGCCATGTTATATAGAGTAGGGGCCTGCCGGAATGTGAGCTGTTATTTCTGTGTGGCTTCCCCCCACACACCCCTTATGATAAAATGTTCCTCCCCCTGGTGTGAAGTCTAAACCTTCTTCAGCATCATGTAAATCGAAGCTGTTTCTTTTCACAAAGAGAAAATTAATTAGAAAGGAAAAGAAGCCAGCATACTTATCGTTTGATCAGGTCCCTGACACAAGTCGTTCATGCCTTTCTTTAAAAAAAAATGTCTCAGGCTTTTCATGTACACCTGCACTGAAGGCCTCATCAGTTTTATCTGAGTGGAATTATTAAGTTCCTCTAAGCTTGTCCACTAAAGAGGTGTCAACTGTGATGATGGACGAAGGGAAAAAACATCCCTAAATGCTGCAAGGTCTTTTGCTTTCTCTGGCTGTTTGTTTTTGCCCTCAATTGGTAAGGAAACAAAGAGGATTTTAATCTTGTCAAACAAAAGCCCCTGAGTAGCCAGAGGCATCTCATTGACTGTGCTCCAAGTCTTCTTGTTTCAGGTTGCAACATCTTCCTCTTTTGCTGATCCACAAGACTGCCTTTCTTACCTGGGGCTTAAAATGGTGAAGTGTGAAGCTCTTCTTTTTGTTTTGACAGGTGCTCTTTGCTAAACATCCAGCTTGCACTGGTGGTGCTAATACATGAGGGTGGGAGGAGGAGGAGAGAGGGACATGATTTGGGGTATGTTAATGACCACAGTTAGCAAACCTCTGACTTTAATGTGTTTTATTAGCTAGCTTCACTTTTAATTCTTAGGGTAAAGTGGAGAAAACAACTTATACAGATAGAAAGAGAGTGTGAAAATTGTGTTCTTTGTTAGGAGCTGCCTGAACATCTTCTCTTTCCTTCACCCATCCCCCAAAATCTAATTATGGCTATCAAATCAGCAAACAAATCTGAATGTCCCACTTAGTACTTCGATTGGTACTAAGTACATACATGGAAAAATTATGTGATCGGTCTGGATGAAAGCCAGGTGCATTATTCTGCCTGTCTAGCTAGTAATTTCAGCTATGGTAAATGACAAACTAAGGACCTACAGTTCTCCCACATAGAAAGAAATGTATGGTACAGTTCTATTCCAATTTATTTTGAAATACAGAAATATAAGTAATTAAAAGTTATTGTAAATAAAAATCATGGAGTATTATTATTAAAACTTATATGCTGTTCCACTTTTAGTGATTTTGGGCAGTTTACAAATTATTTAAAACATTAGTAACAAAAGGGATAAGAAATAAAAATGGGGGGAGTAAAGATGAAAGAGCAATGAACTGGATAGAAAAAAAGGAAAAGAAAGAAATAAGTAAGAATATAAGAAAGAGATAGAAAAGAAATAGGTGAAGAAGTGATCCTCCAACCTTCATCACAAGTATAAACAAATTTAGTAGTGATCACTAAAGTTACAAGCATTTATCTCTTTATATCATATTCTATCTTTATCTAAAACTAAATCCTTAAAGCCTCTTCTTTTAAGTCTGGTGATAGCAGAAAGTTCAACGGATAAACAAAATTTACAATATATTTTCTTTTAACCTTATCAAAATAAAACAACTGTATATTTCTACTTTTTGCCTCTCACAGTCTTACTCTTTAATTCATTCAAATCTTGTTATAGGACATTGATTTCTCTTCATTTCTTCTTTGTCCAATTACATAGAATTCTTCAAGCCTTTAACAACCTTTTTTGTAAATCCAGTAGAAAAAAATATTACCCAGATTGGTCTCTTAGTTTGTCACTGTATTTGCCCTTTCAATTTTAAAACTTCATCCAGTTTCTTTTGCAGATCCAGTGAAATATCCTTTTTCTAAATCACTATCTTGGTCTGTCAGTTGTAAATCCACTTTTGATATTATCTCTGTCTTATCAGCTAAAATTTGTTCCAACATCTAATATTTCTTTATTAACATTTTTGAAAATAGTCTGATCATAGAAGCAGACATTGGTACTGACATTGTTGATATCATAACTACTATTGCCGGATTCTATTCTTAACAACTCATATTCTGTATTTTTATTGTCATAACCATACTGCAGGCATGTTTATTTTTCCTAAAATCATTACAATTCTAGAATCCAATTTTGAAATCATGATTTATGTGCATTATTTCTTGCAAAAATCAAAACAGGATCTACTTCCCAGGAAAAGCTGTTTGTACTTTATAGTTAATTCAAAAATTTTATTGTCAAAATTTGAATATTCCAATTTTATTTGGATGTTTATAACTCTCTAAGATCAACATCCTATTTAGCTTTTTGCTATTTATTTCAGATTCTTAAATTTTAAAGATCTGAATTAAAGTTTTATTTTGTTTGGGATTAAAGGCAGTCTTACCGAGCATTTTCAAATGTATCATTCCAAAAATTTCTAAGAAGTTAATGAGCAATTTCCAAAAGTGATTAAAAAGTGAGGTTTGTAAACTTAGTGTCCTTAAAAGGTATCTACTGGGGTTGCCAACAAGATGGCTGATTCTGTCTTGTCTTGGTGTTCAAATCCATGGAAAACTGCTGCCCTACAGTCCCTTGCAGGGAGTAGTCACCTGAAGCATATGTGAGCAATCTTCCATCTTCTCTTTATACAGACAGATTTCCAAAGAACTGATCTATTCCTTGATCTTTATCATGGTTATTAGCTCTACTTTTCAAGATCCATCTTCAGTTCACCATATCTCCTCTGGAAGTCTTTCATTTCCCCTTATCATTTATCTTGCTATAAATTCTGGTTGTTAGTGAATTCCCAGTTTCAACAAATTATTTTGTTTGGCAAGCCAGTAAATGGGAACATCCAGGAGCTCACCTGATATGTATGGAAGACTGAAATGAGTGATTTATTTTTCAGGATAGGCACCCAAGCCACAAGAAGCATTCTCAGTGTGTATCATCCATCTGCTGTGCAGGAGCTAGGATACTCTTGAGCATGGTTTTAAGCTTAGGTTACCATGGATCATTATAAATATGATTTGTCTTACTTTAACAAGCAGTCAATAATTGGTCTATTTCATCAATTTTTGTTGCATTCAACAATGCAATGTTTTGTGGACCTTTCTCTGATATATTTTTGTGCACCATTTTCTAAAATGCTTATTTTGAACATAATATGCTTCAGTTCATTTACTGCATTCTCTCAACACCTGAACTGTGGTACTGGAAGAATTTGCCTTCCATGCAGAGTCTATTTGTTCAGGAATCAATCAGCAATTACATGGGGTCTTCATGTAATTGTAGAGTTGTCCCAAAATATGTTATGTTCCTTATACAGCAGAATTTAGCCTTGACTTTCTTTAATAACAAGAATTACTAGGTAGATAAAAGTGTTGGTCTTGGCAGTGAATAAAGTATTTCTGAATATTCTGAGATCTTGAAACACATATTTTGATTTTTCTAAATTTTGAACAAATATCCTTTGTCTTAGGACAAAATAAAATACACAATATTTTCGATGATGGTTTCAGATAGTCTGGTACCCTGAAATGTCCTGGCTTAAACCATGAAGACTGGGAAAGTGCATTACAAAGAAAACAGCACAAGTGCAATGCCAAGTTACAGTTAGTTGAGAAGAGAAAGATGGGATAGGAGTAACAAAGGGTCAGATACTTGTCTGTTTATCTTGGCTCTTACCCTTTGCTTTGTCATATCTCCCTGTGCAATGCAAACTTTTAATTTAATTCCAAGCAATTTGAAAAAGTCAACATGATCCTTAATATTGTGAAAGCAATTATGTGAATGCTTCACTCTGATTTAAGCAGGTAAGGGAACATTTACTGAGTGAATCGGATGTATTGATTGTTGTAATATCTTGATGATAGATTGATAGATAGATAGATGGATGGATGGATGGATGGATGGATGGATAGACAGACAGACAGACAGACAGACAGACAGACAGACAGACAGACAGATAGATGACAGAATTCTTTGTTGGCCAAGTGTGATTGGACCCACAAGGAATTTGTCTTGGTGTATGTGCTCACAGTGTACATAAAAGAAAAGATACATTAGTCAAGAGTCAAGAATCATCAGGTGACAACACTAAATATCTAATTGTACTAAATTCATTATTATCAAGATACTAATATTTTAGCAAGGTATTTGAACCATAAGTGACCTCGGAACACTAACTGCTGGCTGGATACATTTTAATCCAGATTCACACAAGCTTTGGAATTGGAACTTTTTAAACATTCCGTTTTCTGGGAAATAATAGATGAAATAATACACAAATTTTGCTGAACCCATTGCTCTGCATGACTTCTCTTTGAAATATGATACTATCAATGGTTTTTTTTGCACTTATACTTCAAAGATAACTTTACTTCCATGCCATTGCCACAATATCAAATTGTTTCTTGAAGGCTGGATCTTTTGTTATGTGAACAAGAGGGGCTATTTCATTTTTAAAAAATCATTATTGGCATATTGGCTTTCCTATCATTAGATGTATCTTCTACCAATGGGATGCTGTAGAAATCCAATATAGTTGATGTTCAAACATAAGTTTGTCCCCCAAACTCTGAAATTATTCAAACAGAAAAAGTGTGAATCTCTTTTAGTTATTTATTGAAATGTCTAAACAATAAATTTGCTTTACACATAATGCCCCAATCGTTTTAGGGAAGATTCCAAATATTGAGCAATCAAAGGTAGCCAACTCACATTACCCCTATAAGTATCCATTGATTTTTTTCAATTGTTTTGTCACATCTGAATCTTCATGACCTGCTGGACAGTAATTTGTCACAATTGCCTAGTAGCAACTGTGTCTTTGACTACTTGTAAACTGATGCTTGTGTTTGTCAGATATGGTGTCTAGCTGTCTTATTTCTTTTGGCTTCTTTTACTAATTGCTATAGATTTTTTTCCCAATCACCAAAATTTCTATACCCAAAATATGTAAGCTTTAGCTTCATTATTGGCACATCTACTGAGCTGTATAGTTTCACTTCATCTCGTATTGAATGACTTGTTCCTCTTGCTGTCCAAGACACTCCCAACAATTTTCTCCAGCACCATAGTTCAAAGGCATCCAGGGCTATGTAAAGCTCTGAAGGATGATTTGATTTGACAAAGCTTTAGTTGAATTATCCCATCAAAGCAGATTCACAAATCGAAGCAGAGATATACTGTGAAGCAGTGAACTGAGTGTAGTTGCTTTGAAGTGTTTAGAAGCCTTTTAGAGCATTTTGCAGATTTGATAGCAATTTCAGTTCCAAATATGAAAAGTGCCAAGGGAGAGTTTAGTGATATGAGGGGCACTTTGATATTAAGATGAGTAGCTAGCCAATCAGTTTAGCAGCTCATTAATTTTTCTGCCATTCAGAGTTATTTTGGGTGGCAGGGCTGATGTTGCTTCAGTTCTTAGCTTCTTTAATGTGACCAACCACAAGTATAGCTTTGCTTTTGCTTGGCCGAATAGAATATTACACTTCTATGTTTGCCCTGTCAACACAATTGACTCTCAACTTTCAGGAGGCTAAATATGGAGCTATGTTTTTATTCCGTGCAATTTGAGATACTTTTCACCTCTAGAAAATGAATAAATAAGTGCCAGGCTTACAGTTACAGGCACTGCCCCAAACTTTTTAAAGTCTCAAAATAGGATGAAAGGCAAGGCTACATGTGTTGCTTGTATAATGCCAGATTTGTTTCTATGTCATTATATTTAATTTTTGATTTGTTTGGTCTGATTTTAACTTAGGTCAACTCCAGCTGACTATGGGTGGTTTACAAAATAAAACTCAAAACAAAAACCAAGTAAATACAATACAAGAAACATTAATCCTGAAAAGAATTACAAAAGGATTAAAAATGGCAATCCAGACAATGAACCAATTTGAAATGATAGGAGTGTCTATCCAGTGTACCCCAAGACCTGAGATTCCAACCTGGAATACTGCATACAGTTTTGATCACCATGTTACAAAAAAAGATGTAACTTTGGAAAAAGTGCAAACAAGAACTACTATGATTAAAGGCCTCGAGAAAAAAACATGAAGAACAGTTGCAGGAATTGGGTATGGCTAGTTTAGAGAAAAGAAGGACTAGAGATGACATGATAGCAGTATTCCAGTGTTTAAGAGGCTGCCACAAAGAGGAGGGGTCAAATTATTTTCCAAAGCTCTGGAGGGCAGAACAAGAAACAATGGATAGAAACCAATCAGAAGCAACCTGGAATTAAGGAGAAACTTCCTAACAGTGACAACAATTAACCAGTGGAGCAGCTTGCCATCAGAAGTTGTGGGTAGTTCATCACTGGAGGTTTTTAAGACATTGAACAGTCACTTGTCAGAAATGGCATAGGGACTTCTGTTTGAATGGGGGGGTTGGACTAGAAGACCTCCAAGATCCCTTCCAGTCTATTCTGACTGTTCAATTGTTTGAATAGCCAGATTTTATTGGGCTTATGGAATGCCATCAGTGTGGGAACTTTGATGGAGATCTCATGGGGGAGAGGGGAAGCATCATTTCAGAGAGCATATGTTATTATCGAGAAAGCTTGCTTCTTGGGTCTTGAATGATAATACTGTCTGATTGTACTGGCTAAGCAGAAACAATAGAAAATATTCCATGGCATCAGCCTGTTTCTGTTGCTAAGTGTTATATCTTATGATTCTTGATGGATGTATTTTATTTTTTCTTATGTACACTGAGAGCATATGCACAAGGACAAATTCCTTGTATGTCCAATCACACTTGGCCAATAAAGAATTCTATTCTATTCTATTCTATTCTATTCTATTCTATTCTATTCTATTCTATTCGAAACCTATGACTATGATAGGAGACCTGAGTAATGCCAGTAATAAACAAAGGGATAATGTTGAGGTAATTCCCCATTAGGAGAATGAGCACACACAGGGAGAGGTAGTGAGAGTGGTAAAGAATAACACACACACAGCACACAGCCAAACTGTATGGTAAAATGTAGGTTTTTACTTCCAGTAAAACAGTTCAGCAAAGTTCAACAAAACAGTCCAAGTCATTCACGGTTAAAGCAGTCAGTTTTCCGTCCAGGGATAATCCAATAACAAAGTCCAGTATCAAAAACAGTTCAGTAAAAGAATCACATCAAATCCAAGAATAACTATGATCAGCAACAGTCAATAGGAAGGGCAACAATCTCCAGAACAACAGAACAGAACAACACAGGTTTCTGGCTCCATCTTATGGCCGTTTGAGGAACCACACCCAATTACAATTTTAGCATTCCCTTAAAGAGACAGTATTAAAATGTCTATCCTGGTTTATATATTTTCCACCCCAACTGTTCAGTGACTTACATTCCTAACAGATATGTCACATTTGCCAACTAACTATGCCAACTATCCTGGTACCATAGAGATATAGAGATTAAAGGCAGGAAAGCTACAGATTTCACAAAATCATTCTTCCAAATCCTGTCCGGGAGACACTTTTTCCAATGTTCTTGCCCAGCCTGGCACCCTACCGACCTAGGGATGTGAGGAACTAGGAGGGGCCAAGCTTCTTATGCAATCACACAGACATTCCTAATACCCCAGTAAACTCACTGATTAGAGGCAGCAAGGCCACAATGAGAAATCAATAGTCACTCTTCTGAATCATGCCAAACTTTCACTACAGAAAAAATACAGAGAGATTAAACGTTAAGTTTTAAAACAAATTACCTGTTTTCTAAAGCTAAAATTAGACTCCCTGCAGGTCTAAGGTTAGGGAGAAGGTTTATATAATTGCTTTGTGAACAGAATTTGTGACACCAATGTCAATAGTAGGTCTTCCTATCTTCCTATATTAATACCTAAGTAAGAAAATAAATTTTATACAGAAGTGAAATTATGGGAACTTCCAGAGCAATGGACAAGAATCAATGAAGTCTATTATTGTCTGTTGCTCTCTGCTCAGTTGCTAATCAAAGAGATCAAACTCGCAGCATCACATTGCCTTTTTGCTCAAATTCGTGTTGTGTGTCATTCAACAGATTGGGAGGAAATGCTCACTCATCACCTCTCTATTTTAGTATACATTCTATATGAGGTTGCCTTTTAAGAGCATGCAGAAACTGAAGCTGATTCACAAACAGTAATGCATACATTATAATAAACCTATGTAACAATATTGCTGTGTAAGTTGCACTGAGTCAGTAGGCTTTCAGTTGCAATTCAAGGTGGTGATTGTCACCTTTAAAGCCCTACATGAGATAGGTCAGATTATTCATGAGTCACCTGGCAGGGCCATAGAAATGTGTCTTCTTTGTCATTTCCCTACCTTTGTCATGGGGCAATTCCAGATATGGATAGCCCTTATGAGTTTTAGAAAGCAATAGAGAAAGAGCTTTCCCTCCCACCCATGCATTGCAGCCGGATGTTGATGGAGCTAGCATGATGTGGTTGATTCTTGGGTGGCAACTTTGATTTCCATTTTAAGTTATTTTTGTGTTTTAAATATATTGTCTTTTTATTCTCTTTGCTTCCCAGAGTTCCTTGTGATAGATACGTGACTATAAATTTTCTTTAATAACCTATTTATTTATTTTATTTGACATATATCATGATTCCATATGAACTGCTGGCAATTTACTCATATTAATTAATTGAAAACAAAATATTTAATGTTTTCATTTTAATTTTTATCTTACCATAACTAATATTCCATTCTACCCTGTTTCTCCAATAATACGGCCTCCCCCAATAGGAAGTCCCAGCATGTTTTATAGGCATGAAATGAAATTAAGCCCCTCCCTCCAAATTAAGGCCTATATTAAAACATGTGAAATGGGGGGAAATGGTGGGGGGGGCTTGCCGTTAGGAAGTACTTTTGTTGCACACCCGGATATGATGCTGTCTGCGTTGACCCCGATACGAAGTGCCCCACCAATGCCGAGGTCAACATCCAAGCCATCGCTGCCCACCCACCCAAAGATGCAAGGGGGGGGAATTAAATTACCCCTGAAAAGACGGCCTAGCCATTTTTTCGGGGCTCAAAAAAAAATAAGACCCGGCCTTATTATATGAGAAACATGGTATGTGTCATCAAGCCTCAGACCACAGGATACAGATCACACAAGAAGCAAAAATCATTGAAACTTCAAAATAGTAAAGAGTTTCGTGAACAAATTAGGGATAAAACACAGAAGTTTGAAAACTCTAGTAGAAACTTGCAGCCCTCATACATTAGTGAGTGAATTAGGGCATAGTTTATTTGAATATTTAGAATCTCTATTTTTCTGGGTTTTCTGCAATGTGGACTGAGCTGCTATTATTATGGAATCTGCAACTGACTCTTGTCCTATTTGCATTATTTACATTTAATATTTCCAGCCTCTCCACAATTTTTCATAGGTTTCCATTTCCAACAACTTTGTAAATTAAAACTGTTTAATGTAGTTTTGTTTTGACTGAATTTCTAAAAGGCAATAAAGAGGTATTTTACCCCACCTGTCTCATTTCATAATCTGGGGTCCTCACTATTCCTAATCTGGAAATATACTGTATCTGATCGATCAGTTACATTTGAAGCAAGTGACCCTGAAGATACCTATATAATTCCTTATATACTATGAATTGTACTCTGAAATCTACTAGCAACCAACTCCTGTATTATGTGATCTTCACAGCCTGGAGGCTAAAATATATAAATAACAGTTGTTGGAATTGAGTATGTCTAGTTTAATGAAAAGAAGGACTAGGAGTGACATGATAGCAGTGTTCCAATATCTCAGGAGTTGCCACAAAGAAAATGAAGTCAGGCTATTCTCCAAAGCACTTGAGAGCAGGACAAGAAGCAATGAGTGGAAACTAATAAAGGAGAAAAGCAAGCTAGAACTAAGAAGAAATTTCCTGACAGAACAATTAATCAGCATGCCACAGGTTCACCATCACGGGTATAGGGTTTTCTGCCTAAAAAGGGAGATTGGACTACAAGACTTCCAAGGTCCAACTCTATTATTCTGTTCTATTCTGTTCTGCTTATACCCCTCAGCAAGCAAATTATTGTACTACTGAATAGAGTTCAAGGGCAGCTTCATCAGATCATTAACAGGCCATCCTGGAGTAACAAGGGTAGGTGTAAGGGAGACCAAAATATTCCTACCATCTTGGGCTACAATCAGTGGCCAGATAAACTTGGGCAAAAATCAATAGCTTCCATCTATCCAGGGTGGATTCAAAAATCCCAACAACTGTTTCTCTGTCTGGTTGCTGGGTGGGCATGGCCATGGTGGGCATGGCCTATCAGAACTTCTGCAAGGACCATTTTTCACCTTCCCCAGAGTCTGGAGGCTTCCCTCGGGCCTATGGGAGGGTGAAAACGGCCTCCCCTGGGCTCCAGAGGCCCTCCGGAAGCCAGAAACAGGCCTGTTTCCAGACTTCCAGAACTTTTGGATGTCAGAGTATATTCATGAACTGGCATAGAGCATGGTAACAAGGTCAGCCAATGAATAGGCATAGCAACTTAGTCAGCCAATGAGGACTGTTTGGAAACTGAAACTAGAAGTAGCCTAGGCATGGTTCTATATTAAGTTCTGCAGCTTGGAAGCTATGTTGAGCTCTGAATGTGTCTATTGAAAATGAAACTGCTTCTCTCTTCTGCTGTGTGTCTTGCTTGCCTGCTGAACTAAAGTGAAACTTATATCTGTTTCTGAGCTCCTGAGTTGCTGTTCTGCTCTGAACATGTCTGCTTCTGTTTGAGTTTGCTCCATGTTGGAGAAATCTACAACTGGTATTGTAAAATTTACTTTATATGTTTATAAAGAAGTTAAATAAAGCCTCAGTCATCTGTGTTTACTTTTCTGGCACTGAATTTATATTCTGAACAGGTTATAGGCCCAGCCAGCCCAGAAGCACAGAAAAAGACTGAATTGTAATTAAAGTTGAGAAACTACCTGTTTTAAAAGTAAGAAACAAGGCAAGAGGCTTTGCAGGATGCCTGAAAAAAATTAAAGAGAGCCTTCTCCCCCACTTGGGTAAGAAGAACTGTTCTGTTTGGAGCGTGGGCGCAAAGAACGGAGATGAGGCATCGGAAAGTGACTCAACTCTTTATTAGTGACTTCAGAACAGAGCTAAAATACTCAGGCAGCAGCAGCCTTTTTATAGGGCTTGCTGCTGTCATAACAGCCAATGCTTTGAGTTTGCCGCGCTGGCGGCGTCCAATCGGCAGCGCCCGTTAACAGCCAATCAGATCGGCCTGGGATGACCAATCAGGATCCGCTGCTGGTGGGCCAATCAGAAGTGCAGGATTTCAAGCCTGCTGTGGAAGTAAAACTATTTAAGCTTTTAAATTAGCGCAATTGCTTAGTCCGTAGCACCCCTCCCCCCTAGGTTCTGTCTGAGGGGTGGGGTGATGTACTCTTGCAAGTACGCAGGTCGTTTCACCTGTCTGCCCGATCTGCGTTGCCCCAACAGTTCTTGCCTTGGCTCTGTTTCTGATGGGCTATTTGCTGGGCTGGACGGCACGGCTGGGTCAACCACTTTGCTGGGCGATGCAGGGCTGTCATCCCTGCTTCTGTCAAGGCTGCCTCCTGAGTTTCTTGGGTTTGCTGCTGTCGCAGTGCTGCTTTGTGGCGAGGCACTCATCTGACCCAGTTCTTCCTCGGAAGGTGAATATCCTGGGGTTGGTTGTGTTGATTTTTGGGTTTCGTGTATTACGTCATATGTTGGCTCATTTTCGGACCCCTCGCTTTCCCTCCCCCCCCAGGTTTGAGGTTCAGGGCTAGAGACAGGGGTAGGTGCCAGTCTGGAATGAAGTTGGTCAATGTGGCGCTTCCACATTTTCCCTTCAGTAGTTTGTAACAGGTAGGAACGAGGCCCCGTAAGTTGAATTATGCTAGCGGGGACCCACAATGGGTCACCTGAGAAATTCTTTGTGAAGACTGGGTCGCCTACCTTGAACGTGCGATACTTGCTGCTGGACCCTAGGGGTTGTTCTGGCATGTAGGCAGGGTGTATGCGGTCAAGGTGTGAGCGAAGTGTCCGTCCCATCAGGAGTTCGGCTGGGGTTTTGTTTATAGTACTGTGTGGTGTAATATGCTGGAGGAAGAGCATCCTGGTTATTTTATGATCGATGTCTCCTTGTTCCATTTTTTTGTAAAGTTTTTTTCACGAATTGGACCATTTTCTCAGCCCTACCATTGGCCGCAGGGTGAGCTGGTGATGTCAAGGCATGGCGTATCCCCCGATCCACTAGGTACTGTTCAAATGTGAGAGCAGTGAATTGGGGACCATTATCGAAAACCAGGACATCTGGTAGTCCATGTGAAGCAAATAGTTTATTTAATTTTTTAACGACTGCTTCTGTGGTGGTGCTCTTCATTTTGTGGACCTCAAGCCAATTTGAATAGGCATCCACGGTTATGAGAAAGATATGCCCCTTGGTGGGTCCCGCAAAATCGAGGTGGATGCGAGACCAGGGACTCCAGGGTGTCTCCCATTCCGTTGGTGGGGCTTTTGGTGGTTCTGCATGAGTTTCTTGACACTTGTTGCAAGAGGCTACCCAAGTTTCTATTTGTTTATCTATACCTGGCCACCATGCATAGCTCCTGGCTAGTGCCTTCATTCGCACGATGCTAGGATGTCCCTCGTGCAACAGTTTCAGGACTTTCTGTTGTAGCCGCTCCGGAATGACAACTCTGTCTCCCCATAATATGCATCCTTTTTGGGAGAAAAGCTCTGTCTATCAGTTTTTGAAGGGTTTGAAGATGTCACTGAGTTCGTTGTCAGGCCAACCTCTTTCCACCCAGCTGAGGATTCATGCTAAACAAGGATCTTTCCTCATTTCTGTGGCGATGTCTCGTGCAGTCAGTGGTGGAGAAGGAAGGGTTTCGATTTGTAGCATTGTTAGTGTTGGAGCCGGATCATCTATGACTTCGGGTAGCGGTGAGCGGCTCAAAGCGTCAGTGTGGGGAATGGCTTTCCCCGGGCGGTGTAGCAATTGGTAATCATATGCGGCTAGAAATTCCGACCAACGCGTCATTCTTGGCGATAAGATGTGGGGTGTTGGTTTGTCCCCTGCTAAAATGCCAAGTAATGGTTTGTGATCGGTAACTATAGAAAAGGGTCTTCCATATACGTACTCATGGAAGCGTTTGACAGCAGCTATGATAGCGAGAGCCTCTTTATCAAGTGGCTATAGTTCCTCTCAGCTTTTGCTAAAGTTTTTGAAAAAAATGCAATAGGTGCCTCAGTACCGTTTGGTAGGATGTGGCTCAGGATGGCTCCTACCCCAAACAGGTGACGGTTAAAGGTAGGTTTCATTATATTGTATCAATACAGCATCTGAGGTTAAAAGGTCTGACTTTCTGAAAAGCTCATTCTTCGTCTTGTCCCCAGACCCAGGAAGCCTTCTTGTCAAGGAGCCTATGCAGGGGTTCAGCCACAGCTGCTTTCTGGGGCAAGAAGATGTTATAAAAGTTAATGAGTCCTAGGAAAGCTTGGAGGTCTGTTTTATTCCTAGGTCTTGGGGCATTTTTTATGGCAGTCAGTTTTTTTTCAGTAGGGTGAATTCCCTGTTTGTCAAGTAGATAGCCCAGGAATTCAACCTTTTCTGTACAGAGTTGGCACTTGTCCTTCTTGACCTTCAGGCCAGCATCTTTAAATTTCTGAAGAACCATTCAGAGTCGTTTTTCTAAAATGCATCTAGTTGGGGCAGCAATCAGTACATCATCGAAGTAGGGCACGACCCCTTTTATGCCTTGAAGCAATCTTTGCATTAAGCTCTGGAAAATACTGGGGGCTACACTTACTCCGAACTGGAGTCTGTTACACTTGAAAGCCCCTCTATGCGTGACTATAGTCTGGGCTTCTGCAGTCTGTGCGTCTACGGGTAACTGCTGGTACACCTGAGCTAAGTCCAATTTTGCAAATATTTTCCCACCTCCGAGGGAGTGAAGAAGGTGTTGGACCACAGGTATGGGGTTAGCGCTCTGCTGGAGCGCATGATTTAGGGTGGCCCGGTAATCCCCGAAAATTCTCACTGATCCGTCTGGTTTTATGGGGGTCACGATTGGGGTCTCCCATTGAGCGTGGTCAATAGGTTCCAGCACACCTTGTGCTATTAATTTGTCCAATTGTTCATCAATCTTTGGCTTGAGTGCAAAGGGCACTCGACAAGGCTTAAGGCGAATGGGCGCAACTTCGGGGCTGAGGTTAAATGATATAGGGGACCCTTTGTACTTGCCTAGCTTCTCGCTGAACACATCCTGGAATTCTTGGATGAGGGCCGCTTCCCAGTCATCACTGCCAGTCTGGTTGATGCCAGCTAGTCCGATTCCTAATGGCGCAAATTACTGTCGACCCAAAAGGCTGGGTCGATCTCGATTGACAATGGTCAATGGTAAAGTTGCGGTGTGGTCCTTGAATGTGACTTGGACGTTGCTGGAACCGACGACCAGAATTCTATTTCCTTGGTAGTCTTTCAATATGACGTTTTGAGTGCTGAGGTCCTGGCGACGGATGTCGGGGATCAGCTGTTTGAAGGTTTTCCAGGATACCATCGACAGGGACGATCCAGAGTCAACCTCCATAACGCATGGTCGCTGCTCGATGGCGACCCTCACTCGGATTTTCCTTGCATCAAGGGATGAAGCGTGGCCTATGGTGATGGTCTGGTATGCCTCTTCTCGTCGAGATGAAGTGGTGGCTGCTCGGTTTCTGTATTGAAAGTTCCATTGGTTGTTTTGGCAGTCCTGATTAACTGGTGGGGTGCCTGTTGTCTGTCGGAAATTGCTTTCTCTCCTGGTTGGGCTGGGTCCTCGCTTGCTTCTGCAGACCTTAGCGATATGGCCCCTCTTCCCGCAGGAACGGCAGAGTGCGTCTAGGAATTTGCAGTCGGATCGTGGGTGACTGCCCCCACATCCAGAGCATTGGTACAGTGATTTTCGATTCTTTTAGTCCACTGGTCGCGTTCTGACCTGAGTCTGTTGACCTCTTCTTCCTCACTTTCTGATGAGGATTCGAGGTCCTCATGGTGGGTGGTTGTCACGTGCCTCTTGGAAAACGGCGTGGTGTCGCTGGTGAGTTGGCGGTGCGGTGCGTTTGCTCAGTGCATTCGAGTGGCTGACTTCCTGGTTGCTTCTGCTGCAGTAGCATTGGCGATGACATCTGCGAGGGCGATGTCTCCCTTCGCCATAA
>BHEV01035406.1:0-15009 GCA_004319985.1 Emydocephalus ijimae | reverse complement strand
ACCAGGGGCGAAAATATCAGCTGTGATCTCAGAGCCCCGAGATCGCAGCTGTAACACCGAGACGAAGCTCCGCCTTTTCCCTAAGGCGTTTAATAAAGTTTTAACAACCTTAAGAAAAAGCAGGGTTCTAATCCTGCACTTCTGATTGGCGATAATAGTGATATCGGATTTAACCTTTCTGGGAAATCTGATTGGCTGTTAACGGGCCAACTCTCATTGGTTCAAGGGTTTAACACTTCCATGTTTCTCATTGGCTAATAGGTCAGCAGCCAACCCTATATAAGGGCTGCTGCTGCCCTAGGGTTTTGCTCTGTTCAGTATGCCTAATGAAGAGTTGAAGTTCACTGTCACTGTCTCGTCTCCGCTCCTTGCACCCATGCGCAGAACTTAACATACAATAAAATATTTTGTTAAATTAACCAAATCTTAATATTGTGTCACATTAATTTAACATTCTTTGAATTTCTAACCCATTCATTATTGCTCCCCCCTCCCACTTGTGACTGTATGGCTGGAACTTTGTCGCTTGTATCCTTACGATTGAAATTGACTGTTTCCTAGTATGATTTGATTGCTTATTATACCCTATGAGTACAATATTATTAAGTTTTGTACAGGGGTGGGATTAAATTTTTTTAACAACTGATTCTGTGGGCGTGGCCTAGGTGGTGGGCATGGCTTGGTGATCATGTTTTTGGCTGGATGTGGCCAACTCAATATCACTCACATAGAGGCATGCGTCTCCTTGCCTGGCTTCTCAAGACTGTGGGGATGCTGCAACAGTTGTAAGTGTGAAAAATGGTCATAAGTCACTTTTTCAGTGCCATTGTAACTTTGAACGGCCACTCCACACAAGCAAAGTACCAGCAAAGGAGGGAGAAAAAAAACTCCAGAGAGGAAAAGACAGGAAGTCTAGTCCTGCCAAGAATGTAATAAGGGCTAACAGAGAGGCAGTTTCTGTAAGCAACACCAGACTGTTTCCTTCCTACCTTCCTTACAGGATTAGGCCAGTAATTTCTTCTAACAACCAGTTCTCCGAACTGCTTAGAATGTTAAAAAATGGTTCTAGTTGTTAAGTTCTGCGCATGGGTGCAAGGAGGGAGACGAGGCAGTGAACAGTGAACTTCAACTCTTTATTAAGCATACTGAACAGAGCAATCACCTAGGGTAGCAGTAGCCCTTTTATAGGGTTGGCTGCTGTCCTATTAGCCAATGAAAAATATGGAAGTGTTAAACCCTTGAACCAATGAGAGCTGGCCCGTTAACAGCCAATCAGACTTCCCAGAAGGGACCAATCCGATGTCGCTATTATCGGCCAATCAGAAGTGCAGGATTAGAACCCTGCTTTTTACTTAAGGTTGTTAAAACTTTATTAAACGCCTTTCTTAGTTCATAACACTAGTGAATAGGTGCAAACTGGTAGAATCCCACCTCTGGTATTGTCCCTGATGACTCTTGACGAATGTATCTTTTTTTTCATGTACACTGAGAGCATTTGCACCAAGACAAATTCCTTGTGTGTCCAATCACACTTGGCCAATAAAGAATTCTGTTCTGTTCTGTTCGATTCGATTCGATTCGATTCTAAAAACTGGATATTCCAACTCATTATTCTAAGCAACTGATAAGTTTCCTATATCTCTTTCAGTGTGACTTCTCAACTGTGAATGCAGAATTGTAATGTGTAAATTCAACTTTAGTTTTTTTTTTAATTGTAAAATTAAATATGTCCAATAATTCTACTAATTCAGGATCTTCAGCTCTAGTTAGCATCACTGCACTGACATCAGCATCCTTTAACGACCCCATAATCCCTTGCAGGATGGAGTCTGGGCAACTGAATGGAGCTAGCAGAATGTTTAACGGCCGGATGCCCTTCCTGTCACCAATGTGGAGCTTTGTGCAGTAGATATATTCTCATTGTGCCCAGAGAGGCACAATGGATCTCTCTACCTAGGATCAAACTCACAGCCTCCTGATTGTGAGGCGAGAGCTCCACCTCTAGGCCACGCCACCACTCTTATCACTGCACTGGCATGTAAGGAACAAAATATATAGGGTTAAAATGATGAGCAAAAGATTGAAGCCACTGCTCAACCATGCCATAAAGCTCACTTAGTGACACTAAATGAAACTTTCTCAGTTGCCTATATAATAAAGTTGCTTTTTGGTAATGGTCATAAGTTTAACTAATAATCTCTCTTTATCTCTCTCCTGTCATCTGTCATCTGTCATCCATCCATCAATATTCCATGTAATGATAAAGAAAACTGTCAAGCACAAAATACCAAGTCCACAGGTGAAGGTTCAGATGAATTGATTTATCTCTTAAAGCCTATTGTAGGGGGAAAAAAAAACCTTTTAAAAATATTCTTTAGGATAGTAAAAGAGGCAGGATAGAATATTTCCACTAAAGGAGAAGAGGAGGGGAAAAACCTCCTTAGCAAAGGCAGAAAGCAACCAGTCCTTCTGCTATAGGAAAACATCCTGAAGGAGAAGCCTGAAGAGGTTAGATTTTAGGAATTGATATTTTCTATCCATTTAGAAAACCTGGCCACTCTGTTCATAAACAAAGGGTAGCCAGACACTCCGAATAAGCAGCACACTAGGCAAGGAGCTGAAACTGACAAGATCAGCTCAAACAAACAAAACATCTAGAATTTGCATTTCCTCTTTTGCCTGTAGAGCCAGTTATGACCCCTACATGACCCCACAGGAATCTGGCAACAGCCATTAAAACATTACAAGACACATCCTTGCACAGGAACAGGCATTTCAATCACAAAGCCCCCAAAATTGTATAAAAGCCCATCTACTCTCAACCCCAATTTGTCAGCCATCCCAGCATCATGCTGCTATCACTTTTGTTTCTGGATGCCAAATACCTCCTTTCCAATTGCAACCTGCCTTCAATTAGTCTGCATCTTTCTCCCAGTTTGGAATGAGAACTGAACCCAATTTTTTTTTTCCAACACTACGTATGGGAATATTCTCAACAAAAGATTAACAAAGTTAACAAGTTTGACAAAGGTCAACAGAATTTTTGGGGGGAGGGATTTGACTTAGTTCACTTGTGCCTATGTAGGGATTCTAGGTGGATCCCTCTTTTAACTCTGCCCCCCAGGTTCTCTCACACCTTCTTCTACAAAGAAGGTGTAAGTACTTTTTTGTGTTCAGAGAAATATAGAAATGCAATAAAATGGTAATAAAACAATGTAAGGAGACAATGCTAAGGACCTGAGGTGGGATGATGTCTAGATGCCAGCTTTTATACTTCAGCCCATCAGTCAACTCAAGGAAATGTTGGTTGGTTAGAAGTACCATCCGAAGGTGACAATGATAAGGTTATTCATAAGGCAGTATGGTGGTGCTTCAGAGTATCTCTGGTATAGAAGGAAGCCACAGAGTGCACTGTATATATTAAATGAAAAAATGGGGGACCCTATTCTATGATTACACATTTCAGAGTTGGGGGATCATTTGTTAAAACATGACTTGACTGAATAATGTAACATTACTTTCCATCCACTTATTTCTTCTTCTGTGTACAAGCAAAGAAAAGGAAGCACAGTTTAAGATTAAACAATCCTCATTAAACGAGGCACATTTTCATTTTCCCCAGTTCCCAGGAGTTCACTGATCAATCAAATTGATTTAATAGCCCCTGACTCTGAGTCAGCCTTAGATCTGGGTTTGCCTCCTATGTGTGATTGCTTATGGGAAAGCTCTCGTGATTTCTGTTGTTTAAGTGTGCATACTTGGCAACAGTGAGGTCCAGAAATAATAAGAGGGAAATGCTCACATGGTCCATTTACTGGATGAGGTTGTATAAAGTCCATCCAATTATATTTCTGCGGTTCTTAGGGGGGAAAAAAGGCTTTGAATGGGAGTCAATAGGGAGCTACCAATCTTCAGTCATCTATCCCTGAGATATTTTATAGAATTTGTTGTTTCATGAGGACAGGACTCTTCATTGGCATTGACTGCTAGGCAACAAAAAAGTGACATTTTTACAGGCTTAACTGAAAACTCATCTAAAGATGTAACAAACAACCCCTACTCCAAGTTGAAAAAATATTAAAAAAATAAAATAGTTATTGATAACAGTCTTACTCTCCTGGGCTTCTAGGAATAGAAATGTTAAGGCTCTGTAGATTTCATAAGGTATTATGAAGTTCTGAAGATAGATATGTTCTCTTATAAGAACTGAATGCAGTAATTCATCAGTATAAAGCTTTGTTTCTGAAAAGCCTTGGCCTGCAGCTGGAGGAAAATGACAAAAGAAATTCATGTCAAGTGGTAATTTTGGAGCAAGTCATTTGTGTTACTCTAAAGTGCACGGGCCTGCTTTCTTTCAACCTTGTTGTTCATTCATGCATTCTGTTCAAAGCTCTTNGGGGGGGGGGGGGAGAGAGAGAGAGAGAAACAGACAGACAGAGACAGAGAGACAGAGATAAAGGTCATAAGTAAACCCTTAATTAGTTATGATTTTTCAAATCAGAACATCCTAAAAGTTAGCAAAGGAAGAGCTATGTTTCAATCATTTTGTAGCTGAAATGTATGCTTACAAATTCTTACTCAATAGACTTCAGACAAAGGAGGGTGAATCAGGAAGCATTATGCTAACTCAATCCCAAATCCACCGGCAGACCTGGTGCCCTAAGAACATCACGGTCAGTCTCATTCTTATGAAAACAAATGTTTTCACTGGAGCTTCTGAATATTATTATTATTATTATTATTATTATTATTATTATTATTATTATTATTATTATTATTATTATTATTAATAAACCCTCATCCCTCATTTAGGCATAAAATGACTCTGAATGATTGTAATCCATCATTTTAGAACATGTTGAATCCATCATTAGAAAATGAAAATAATCCTAGAAAAAAAAGGTTGGTTTGTATGTAGTAATGGCATTGTCAAAAAGTGTTCTTGTGAACTTTGTCAAAACATGCAGAAATGAACATATTAGAAAATCTGTGGCCTTGAGAAAGCATATCTAAACATACAGAATAGGACCGATTCATTATACATTGGTTGCCCTTCAAGGAGAGTAAGATAGAAACCTTCTGAAACAGAACATAAGCCATGGTGGCGCAATAGTTAGAATGCAGTTTTGCATGCTCCCCACTGCCAGGAGTTTGATCCTGACTGGCTCAAGGTTGACTCAAACTTCCATCCTTCTGAGGTCAGTAAAATGAGGACCCAGACTGTTGGGGGCAGTAGGCTGACTCAGTAAACCACTTAGAGAGGACTGTAATGTGATGTGAAGCAGTATATAAGTCTAAGTGCTATTGCTTAATGCTATTTTATTTATTTACTTCTTTAGTAAATTTATATAGCCAACCATCTCACTTGAAATGACTGTGGGTAGTGTTTAGATATGCATTATCAGTAATAAGAGGGTTTTGTTCCAAATGGCCAGATATTAAAATGCATTCATAAAACTTTTAAATCTCACTTTATCACTCCATACAATGAAAACTCTGCTACCTGTAAAAACCGGTTTTGCACCATATGTTCTAATAGGCCCAATGTGCCAGATTTTTTTTTTTTTAGACCTATCATTGGTAATGCAGCATCCTTTGTTTCTCTCCATTCAGGAAGATCTCATTATCATGTGAAATGGCTGCGTTATCATTCTTAAGGATGAAACTGGCTCACCAGATGCTCTTAGAGTTGAATCCCAGAGGTGATTGTGTGGTGCACTCATTTTCTCTCCTAACATGAATGAATGTAAATTCATCTCTGTGTGTATTAAAGCATCTTGCATAGCACAACCTGCTGTTCCAATCCTGCAGCTGCTGTGGTATATTTTGAACTCTTGATAACAAGAGGATTACATTGCTCTGGTGCCTCTTTACCAGAATAACTTTCCTGGCTAGTTAATTTAATGTTCAATAAGTGATGCTGGAATGAATAAATAAATAAATTAGAAGAGAGCTTGCTGAAAGTCTGACTTTGTGGATGAAGAAACTAAGCAACAAGCCATAAATTCTCTTGTTATAAGAAAGAGCCCTTCTTATATTTTCACAATCCCTTCTTATATTTAGTTTTCAGTTAAGTAATTTTATTAAAAACAGATCAAGTTTGCACCACAAATTAGTTTCATTACACCAAGAAACTTAATCCATCATTCATTATAATGAATACTGTAATGAAAATTAATTTCTTTGTTCAAACCAAATTGTTCCTAATAAAGCATAATTGTACATTGTCCTGTAATTTATCACTTAAATACATGCTAACTCATTTCTGGATCAACATTTTTTATTACTCTTTAAAAAAATTCACCGCATTTATCTACTCACATTTGCATGCTTTTGAAGTGTTCTGTTGGCAGGAACTGGAGCGAGAATGGGAGCTCAGTCCATTGCATAGCGCTCAGGTCTCTAATCTGGGCTGCCGACTTTCCATCTGACAAGTCCGGTGTCTTAGTTGTTGAGCCGCCGTACTATCCCCCCTCTCCCAAAAAAGAGTATAAAGTAATATATGATGCACAACATGATTATCATAAAAGCAGGAATGTAAGTGAGTGACAGAGGCAGAAAAGTAGAAAAATGATGTAATGTACAGATGTATACATAGACCTTGACTTACAGCCATAGTAGTTAGCGTGTGACTGTTCAAATTTACATGGGCACTGAAAAAATAACTTATGACTGTTTTTCATACTTAGGACCACCGCAGGATCCTCATGGTCATGTGATGTTGTGGTTAGCCAGCAGCAGGTGCAGAAAGCTGAGGAGAGCGAGGACTCAGATGAGGAGCTAGGACCATTACGGAGTGGACTGCTGCCTTCAGAGATTGTGGGGGCGGGCAGCAGCGATGAGGAGGTTCCCGAGGAGCCTGTGCTAAGTGCACATACACGCAGGGCTGCTTGCAGGAAAGAGCAGCTGCAGCAGCATGGGCGACTCAGATGTAAGGTAAGGCTGCAAGATAATGGCCCCTCCTTCAAGAAGATAAAAGCCAGCTGTGATGTTCTTTGCAGGAAGCAAAGATGTTTTGAAACTGGATCCTTGTGGACATTGCAGTATCTTAGTTGATATTTGAAGACTTTTGTGTTGTAAAATATTTCTAGGTAACCTTATCTGTTATTTGGCTCATGCTTATCAAAATTAATTAGTTTGCAGCAGCCTTTTAACTGGAGACTCATAAGAATCATTAAAAGGTTTATATTCCCTTTGGTTCGTGTTTATTTTATTGGACAAGGGTTTGGGTCAGAACGTGTGATCAAAAATTGGATGCTTGGCAATTACTTCAATTTTATGATGGTTGCAATGTTCCAGGGTCAGGTGATCACCTTTTGCAATCTTCAGACAGCAAAGTCAATAATGTTAAGGTATTAAGATTTAGAAACTGACCAGCAGTGAGTAGCTGCACAATGCTGTAAATCTGATGTAATACTGGCTGATCTAACAAGAGTGATTCAGCAGCGTATGGGTATTTCCCTTTAAGGCTGGAAAGTAAAGTTCCCCTTAAGAGGTGTGTATATAAAGGGAGCCATTAGAGAGCATGGTTCTCTTTTCCTTGTGGCCAGTATTCAGCGCAGAAGTTATCTGTGTGTTAAGAAGAAGAAAAGCTTGCTTATAAAGGTATTTTTCCACTACATGTATATTGTCTGCACACCTGTTGTACATTAAACCACTGTTAATGTTAAAGTCTCTCTGTATTGTGTGTTGCTCCTGGGTTATCTCATAAAGGTAGTCACACTGCCAAACGCTCTGGTAAATAAGAAAGCTAATTCACCCAACAGCTGTGTTACAAATTTAACAACTGCCTTGTTTTACCTGACAACTGTGCAAGAAAGGTCGTAAAATGAGGTAAAACTCACTCACTAGCTCTCTTGCTTAGCCACAGAAATTTTGGGCTCAATTGTTGTAAGCTGAAAACTACTTGTAGTCAATTCTATTTTTTCTCTCTCCATCAACATATTGGTATGCCTTCCTTTTTGGACACTTATTTCTTCTCTGTGTTTTTCCCTTTGTATGCATGCTAAGTAAGTGTTTTGATTTAATGATTTAGTTTCAGATTATTCAAATTTAGATCAGAGATCTTAAAACTAAATTTATAACAGTTGCAAATGTTATACTTAGGCTTCCTGTCATCTTTGGGAGATTTATGTTGTCTTGTCCTTGGAACACAGGATATCGATAACATTGTATTATAGAGGATGCTTCTGCATAGAATCTCATTCCTTTATTACTATGTCCCAATTTTTGCCTGGGAAAAGGTGGAAAATTTCATGGTCTTCAAAAGTTGATTATACACGATCATTCAAGTTTAACCTGGCAACATTAATTTATCCCCTTCATTGGACAGTATTAGGGGCTTGGAAGATAACGGACCTGTAACTTTCCCCTCTAAAATATGGATAGCACTAATGTACTTTATTCATGAAAAATTAATTTATATATGCATAACCAAAAATGTCATTTCCCTAGTTCAGACACCTTTTCAAAATGTATTTGTGGAGAAAGGTTGAACTTTTCATTTCAGAGCACTAGGAAGTACTGTTGGCCCCACATGGATTATCAAAGCTGAGACTGGAAATTTCAATTTTATTCAGCAATAAGTAGCCATTCATTGTCTTGATAGTTGGGTGATATTCAAACTACTGTAACTTGTCTTATTTAATTCTTCAGCTTCACAATGAATTTATTGCTTTGATGTGTTCATCCTATTTAAACAACTCCTTCAGAGATATTATTAAAAGCTAAAGACATCTTCATGCTGAATTTGATTCCAGCCATTTGGTTAAGTAGGTACAATATGAGAGCATTGCCTAATCTCCAGCCAAGACTGACCCTGCTAAGCTTCCAAATCCAGACAACATCAATCAGATGTTGCTACCTACTGAAATCAGTGGTGACAAACACAGAGAAATGGAATCAGCCCAATTATTTTGATTAGACAAAGAATTAATGTTTTCCAACAAGCAAATGTGCATTAGCAAAGAAATAATTTACTCACTCACTATTTAGCAACACTGAATGATGAACCCTTCAGGTGCACTTTTAATTTTTTTTTCACTTGATGAAACTAGATAATGTTATGAAAACTTCACTGAAATGTTAATTGTTTGAGTGCCCCTTAATCAAACCTTGGCATTAGACTGAGACTAATACTAATTATTTCCACATTACTGATCTAAAACAAAATTAGGGTATCTCTAATTTGGATGGATCAAAAATAAACTTAGAATCCAGTTCAAATGCCAGGAGAAACAATGTTTCTTCTATTCCTCCAATGTTTAACTATTTAGAAAAAAATACTTTTAGTAAAAAAGAAAAAAAGAAATTTAATTAGATTCTAAACAATTCTAATATTTCTTGGAAAGTTCTCAATTAATGTTACTGGTAATGTTGTGATTGTTTAAATAAATTTCATGTTATATAGTTTCTAGATTCACATATTAGTCAAAGAACATAATGGCCAGCAAGCACTGGAGATAACCTTATTTGGATGTTATTTCATTAAAAAGTCTTTTTTGAATTCAGGAAATGAAATGGATAGCAAACTTCTCTCCACCTTTACTGTTCAAAATCTCCTTCAGGTTCACTTTAGAAATGCTGGAAGTTTACAATTTGTTTAAAAATGTCTATATAAAGGGGAAATATGAAAGTTAATGGAGAAAATGCTCCCAAGTGGCATTATATGTAAAGAATTCCTTCTTGGGGAAAAAAAAGGAAGAGAATTTCAAATAGATGAACTTGAAGTGTCAACATTCACCATGCCCTACATAAAGGGGCTTTCTCACATGCTTCAAATTCCCAAAAAATTCCCAAAGATGCAGCACCTTCTTTAAGGGCAACCGCATTGGGTCTTAAAATGTGGATACTACTCAGACAACACCCCATTCCCCAGAATCATCATCATCTATGACTTTACATGCAGTCTGAGCATGTGGACATTCCCTTAAAGGACCAACCAGGACATGGTTTTGCATGGACATTCCTTACAACTGCCTTTCCTTCACAGATAAAAAATAAAATAAAAATGAAACCAACCTGCTCTTGTTTTACTTTCAAACACAAAATAAGGAAACCTCCAAATTCTCTCCATGATTTACACCTCCATTGTTTTATTCCTTCTGGAAAGCTCAACAGAATGTTTGGAAAAGCAGAAAAGATGCAGAAGCGATTGGTTTGTTACGCGACCAAGAGCTATGCTGCCTCCATTAATTACCTGTGGTTCTTCAGGATAATGTTACCTACTAAATTTTAAAAGAAAGATATTCAGTTTGGCTTGTTAAAGAAAATACCCTGTCAGTTCCTTCTTTCCTGAACATTTGGAAGAGAAATTCCCCACTTCGTGCACTGGTTAGACCAAAAGGTCATGTGGCCACAGTTCAGAGAATAATGAAAGCTCCCGATTACAAATTCCAAATGAGAGCATGCTAACATAAATTGTGGTCTGGTGTCCTGTGAAGGAAACAAATAAACTCCAAAAAGAGGAATCTTTCATTGTGTAGCTAAGCCTTTGCTTTTCAGGGTGAATAGAGAGTTACAGTACAGAGAAGTCCAAATTTCCTTCCAATTGTTCATTGGAAGCTCGTCTCCTTGGTCAATGATAAAAGTATAAATGTTAAGCCTCTAGTTCCAAATTATCAGGTACATAAATTGATTTGGAGCGTTAGACAGAGATATAAATAGCAACCCAAGACTTGCATTTGGTCTGGTTGGATTCTGTTTACGGCCACTTCTGAGATATAAGCAGTCAAAAATTTGGAACCCTTTCTTGGCAGGGTTTGGGGGGGAATTAGATAAAATTAACACTACAAGCATTCTGTCTATGGAGGTTGTTATTCATCTAAGACGTGTTCGTCCCAAAAGTGCTTTTATTTTAAAGACAACGGGATTTCTGATTTTTCTTTAAGGTGTTTTGCTTCTCATTAAAGACCTGGAGGAGCTTCTTGAATGAGAAGTGAAATGCCTTAAACAGGGGTGGGCTTTAAAATTTTTAGCAAAGGGTTCTCTGTCCGGTTGCTGGGTGGGTGGGCCCATGGTGGGTGTGACCCAGTCGGCCTCCTGCATCAGAGTGGAAGGCTCCCTGGGCTCTGGAGACTTTCCTCGAGCCTCTGGGAGGATGAAAACAGCCTCCCAGGGCTCCAGAGGCTCTCTGGAAGATGGAAATGGGCCCAATGCTGGCCTTCCCTGTTATGAACTAATAAAGGCGTTTAATAAAGTTTTAACAACCTTAAGAAAAATGCAGGGTTCTAATCCTGCACTTCTGATTGGCCGATAATAGCAATATTGGATTGGTTCTTTCTGGGAAATCTGATTGGCTGTTAACGGGCCAACTCTCATTGGTTCAAGGGTTTAACACTTCCATGTTTCTCATTGGCTAAGAGGTCAGCAGCTGCTATATAAAAGGGCTGCTGCTGCCCTAGGGTTTTGCTCTGTTCAGCATGATTAATAAAGAGTTGAAGTTCACTGTTCACTGCCTCGTCTCCGTTCCTTGCACCCATGCGCATAACTTAACACTGGCGACAAGGATGGGATGCGGACACATCACAGCTGACTGAACACTTACAGAGCACCAAACAGAGCACGTGGCTGAAGGCGCATCGACAACGGAAACCATGTCCGGCGGCGCCATACCACCCGCTCCATTTGACCCGGCACAAGAAGACTGGGACTTGTATATAGACTGGTTCCAGATGTTTCTGGAGACCAACAACTTGAAGGATGCCACTACGGGAAAAAAGTGATCAGTGTTCCTGACCCATTGCGGGCCTGCCGTCTTTAAGATGGCCAAGGCACTAGCGAAACCGGCTGAGGTGAAATCCATGGACTGGGACATCCTCATGCCTCTTCTACGGGCCCACTATGCACCCGCCATACCAATGCTTGTCCGAAGACATGAGTCTTACCAGAGGGACCAATGGAAAGGAGAGAGCGTTGCAGATTTCATCGCGGATCTCTGGAACCTGGGAGGCCTCTGTGGGTTTACAGACCTTGAAGAAGCTCTGAGAGACCGAATAATTCTGGGATTAGATGACCAGACAATACAGAGCAAGATCATGGCCAAAGGGGACATCAATCTTGCCCATGTCATCAAGGATGCTACTGCAGCAGAAGCAACCAGGAAGTCGGCCACCCGAATGCGCAGCACCAACGCACTGCTCCGTCAACTCGCCAGCGATACCTCACCTTGCCTAGAGAGGCACACAACAGCGACCCACCACGAGGACCTTGAATCGCCATGAGAAAGTGATGAGGAGGACGTCAACCGGCTCTGGTCTGAACGTGACGAACGCAACCAGCGGAATCAAAGACTACGGCACCAATGCGCGGGTTGTGGGGCAAACCACCCGCGATCAGACTGCAAATTCCTTGATGCGCTCTGCCATTCCTGTGGGAAAAGAGGCCACATCGGGAAGGTCTGTAGAAGCAAGCAAGGATCCAGCCCAATTCAGAGGGAAAACAACTATCGCTAGACCACAGGAAATCGTCCTGTGAATCGGGAACATTTGAACCACCAATGGAACAACCACTCCTACAGAAATAAAACACTGGCCACTTCAATGAGACGGGAAGAGGCACACCAAACCATTACAATCGGTCACGCTTCATCGTTAGGTGCAAAGAAGATCCGAGTGAAGGTCGCTATCGAAAACCAGCCTTGTGTGATGGAAGTCAACTCAGGATTGTCTCTCTCGATGGTTTCCTGGAAGACCCTTCAACAATTAATCCCTGCTGTCCGGCGTCAAGACCCCAGAGCCCAAAGAATCATACTCAAAGATTATCAGGGGAACCGAATTCCAGTCGTTGGATCCAGCCAAGTCCAAGTATCATTCAAAAATTGTACTGCGTTATTACCACTGACCGTTGTTGACCATGACCGGCCTAGCTTGCTAGGCCTTCAATGGTTCACCCCACTCGGGATCAAGGTAGCCGGCATTCACCAAGCCAGAAGCAACGACTGGGAGGAGGCCCTTGTCCAGGAATTCCAGGACGTCTTTGCAGACAAACTAGGCGAGTACAAGGGGACCCCAATATCATTTAACTTTAACCCTGAAGTAGCCCCCATCTGCCTTAAGCCTCATCGGGTACCGTTTGCCCTTAAACCAAAGATTGACGAGCAGCTCGATAAATTAATAGCCGAGGGTGTTTTAGAACCAACTGACCATGCCCATTGGGAAACCCCAATCATAACACCCATCAAACCGGATGGATCATTAAGGATTTGTGGGGACTACTGGGCCACCCTTAATCACACCCTTCAACAGAACGCTTACCTGGTGCTGGTGGTACAACACTTCCTCCATTCCCTGGGGGGCGGAAAAGTCTTCGCTAAATTGGATTTAGCACAGGCGTACCAACAACTGCCTGTCGATAAAAAAACCGCAGCAGCACAGATGATCGTTACGCACTGAGGCGCCTTTAAATGCCACCGACTCCAATTCGGAGTGAGTGTAGCCCCAGGGATTTTTCAAAGTCTGATGGAGAGACGCTTGCAAGGGATCAAGGGGGCCGTGCCATACTTTGATGACATTTTAATTGCGGCCCCGAATAGAGAAGTACTGGAAAAGCAATTTAAAATGGTTCTCCAGAAATTTAAAGACTCTGGCCTAAAGGTTAAAAAAAAATAAATGTCAACTATGTACAGATAAAGTGGAGTTCCTGGGCTACCTAATCGATAAACAAGGCATTCACCCCACTAATAGCAAACTAAAAGCAAGACCCAGGAATAAGACTGACCTCCAAGGTTTCCTGGGGCTCATTAACTTTTACAACATCTTCTTGCCCCAGAAAGCGACTGTAGCTGAGCCCCTACATAGACTGCTTGAAAAAAAGCAACCTGGGTCTGGGGACACCGAGAGATGCACACATTCTGACAAGTGAAAAACTTACTAACCTCAGATGCTGTTTTAATGCAGTATAACGAGACTTTGCCTTTAACAATTACATGTGACACGTCACCGTTTGGAGTAGGAGCCATTTTGAGTCATGTGTTACCAAATGGTAGTGAGGCCCCTATTGCCTATTTTTCAAGGACCCGATCAAAAGCTGAACATAACTATAGCCAAATTGACACAGAGGCTCTGGCTGTTGTATTTGCTGTGAAACGGTTTCATGAATATGTGTATGGACGAGTTTTTACTATTGTTATCGATCACAAACCTTTGCTAGGGATTATAGCGGGAGACAAGCCAACCCCCTATATATTGTCACCTAGAATTATTCACTGGTCGGAGTTCTGTAGCTGCGTACAACTATAAATTACAACACCACCCGGGGAAAGCCATTCCCCATGCTGATGCATTGAGCCGTGCCCCATTTCCGGAAACCGTCGACGACCCAGCTCCAACCCTTATGACACTCCAGATTGAAACACTACATTCACCGCCGCTAACAGCCAGAGACATCACTATCGAAACGAAACGAGATCCTTTCCTGGCACGTGTTCTCAGCTGGGTCGAACGAGTTTGGCCAGTAGAACAAACCCCTAACGACTTCATCCCTTTCAGAAACCGGCAAACAGAACTTTTTTCGCAAAAAGGCTGCATCCTATGGGGAGACAGAGTCATCGTCCCAGAGCGGTTACAACGAGCAGTATTGAAAACATTGCATGACGGTCACCCCAGCATCATGCGTATGAAAGCACTTGCACGAAGCTATGCGTGGTGGCCGGGCATCGACAAACAGATCGAAGCCTGGGTAAAGACTTGTTTAAAGTGCCAAGAAGTTAGCAGTGCCCCACCTAAAGCAACTCCAACAGAATGGGAAACACCCCTGGGACCGTGGTCCCACATACACATTGACTTTGCGGGACCTAATAAGGGACATGCGTTCCTACTAACAGTGGACGCCTATTCCAACTGGCTCGAGATCCACGAAATGAAGAATACTTCAACCGAGTCCGTCATCCGGAAGTTGAAAAGGCTATTCGCAACGCATGGACTGCCAGATGTTCTGGTCTCCGACAACAGACCCCAGTTTACCGCTCTACCCTTTGAACAATACTTAGCGGACCAGGGTATTCGCCATGCG